>OY747713.1:17772960-17900460 GCA_963556495.2 Valencia hispanica | reverse complement strand
GGATAAAAACAGACATTGCGATTTAAAAAAACAAACAAAAAACCAATTCCATGTTTTATTAAAACGTAACCCACAGTGTTGGGTTTTTTACAGCCCTAAAGTCGATTTAGTCTTAATATAAAAAAATTTTTTTCCTTTTTAAACAGACAAATATATAAAATATGTTTGAAACAAATACAGGTTTCTAACATTTTGTTTTAGCAGTTGGTACAAATTGTAAATTTCCATCCCAGTTTTATTTACAGATTCAAGAATTTCCTTGAGCGCAGAACTTTTTAACGACTAAAAAAACCCCAGTGATTGTGTGTTTAGGAGAAACTGCAACTTTTAAATCACTGAATCTGAAATGTTTTTTGTTGGGTCCCAGGTCATGTCGGTATTATTATTAATGAAAAAGCAGATACAGCAGAGCCCTTAATGCTGAACTCACCGCATTTCAAATCTCCGCCTGCAGCCGTATATCTTTAGAAAAAAGCTAAATAAATGGGATGAATGTGTTGATGACAAATGGTGTGAAATGAAGCTGGTTTATGAATAACGGACTGCTCTTCTTTTAAAATCAGAAGTTATCTAATAGTCTATACAAGGTGACATGTTTCTTGTTTTACTGTAGCTTGCCCACATGTTGTTTTTTAGGCATAGAGCCACCATCCTGTCAGTTTCAAGGTGTTACTCTGACGGTGAAACACATTTTGTTAAATTTTTCTGCTTTAAAAAAAGGCAATAGTTTATTGTAAAGTTTGTTATTAAGATGATAGCACACAAAGCTTTATCCTACTTGAATTCTGTCTTATCTAATCTATGCTGTCAGTGTTGCTGAAATGGCGTTAAACCTAAACTACTACTATTACTATGCTTATTTATTTCAAGATGAATTCACACCAACTCTTCTATTCTCAGTTGTAGTTTTATTTATGCAAAATTGCTCAATTTTTTAAAAAAAAGTAATGAATTTTGTTGCTTAAAGAGACACAAATGTTTTCATAGTTGTATTAGGACCTTTTTATTGCTCCACTTCAGACTAATATAGTTCAACAAACTTTCTGCACACCTCCAAATAATCTTTGCATGCCAAGCGTCAAATAAAAAGCATTAAAACAAAAGCATTGTCTTATTGATTGTCTTTTCTGCCTGCAGGATACATCGCTCCATGGAGCGGTCGCTTTTACTCTCTCTGGGACACTGGGTAAGCTCTGCTGACCTTCACACTCCCTTCTGTCGATGGAACACTTGTTCTGTCTACCGGATGTGTGCATTTGTTTTCTGAGACAGCAATAAAGCCGTTCTGCAACATCCCAGGAGGGAAAACGCTGCTGATCCAGGCCGTGTATAACAATGCATGAGGCACTCTGTGTTCTCCAGATGCTCTGCAAAGTGTGGGATTTTACAGCACAACCAGTCAATCCCTTAATCTCCCGCTTGCTGATATAAGCAAAAAGTTTTTATTTTTATTTTTATTTTATTTTTTTTACTCTCCCAGAAAGGAAATCTAATTTTCTAATGTCCCGGTTTTCCAAGCTGTGACACCAAACCACTTGAATATTTTTAAATATACATTGTCGTAGCTTTTTATGTCACCCTGGAGGAATTTTAGTCCTCTTCTCTTTACAGAATTGTTTTATTTAAGCCACATTTGAGGGTTTTTGAACATGAACAGCTTGTGTAAGGTCACACCACAGCATCTCAATCAGATTTAAGTTTGGACTTTGACTAGGCCTCTAAAAAATTGTCAATTTGTTTATAAAGCCATTCAGATGAGGATTATTTGGTGTGCTTTGGATCATTATTCTGCTGTATAACCCAAGTGAGACTGAGCGTAAATTCACAAACTGATGGCCAGACATTCTCTTTCAGCGTTTTCTGATAGAAAGCAGTTTACGGTTCTGTCAATTACATGTTAACAGGTGCAGAACCAGCAAAACAGCCCCACACCATCATACCACTACCACCATGTTTGACTGCAGGCATGATGTTTGTTTTTTTAATGCTTGCACTAGACGTAAATGGCCCACGTCTACCAAAATGTGTATATGTAAGGGGGCAAATAATCTCTGTGCAAACAAAAACTATTATCAATGTTTATTTTGGCTAAAGAAATCTGAAATTATTGTTTATTAAATCAGATTTAAGCTAATTAGATTTAGTCTGATTAGTATATAAGGGAGCAAAAATATTTCTTCTCTGTTTATATACTTGAGAAAGATCTGTTGTGTAACTGTTCTGCTTTCAAGGAGAGTACATAAATTATACCCCGTCTGTGTTTTCCTCCTATCATCATGTCTCCATAGTTACGCCAAGATCCACATCCCCATTATTGCATCTGTGTCGGAGCACCAGCCAACCACGTGGGTGTCCTTCTTCTTTGATCTCCACATCCTGGTCTGCACCTTCCCAGCAGGCCTTTGGTTTTGCATCAAGAACATCAATGATGAACGCGTTTTTGGTACGAAGATTTTTCTGCTGCCTTCAGTTTGTTTGCCCAAGCTTTGCTTTTTGTAAATACTGTTTATTTGGCCAAAAACTGTGTTGCTCAATCTATTATTGATTCAAGCTGAGATCTACTGCATATATTTTCAATAAATTAAACTGGTTTTGACATTAACTAGGGACATACAATGAAGCCTGATGACTTGATGCTTCTGAGGTTTTGTTTTTAACTACACAATCTTCAAACATTGGAATTTCATTTCTCACACTTTGGTTGAAGTTACAAAAGTGGACGAGCCCTTATCCTAACATAAGCTTTTAATATTGTCTGTAGTATTGCACACAGAGTAAAAGTACCTTCTTGGAAGCTTTTTTTCCCCCTTGTCAGTCAGTGAGGAACTTTCTACATTCAAAGAAAGGCAGACAGCATGCAGAATGTGTGCTCATAGGTTAATGATAAGGGTCAGTCCAGCAGCTCAGCTTTGCTTTCAACTTGTTAAACCAGCTGCAAGTTGACAATAAGCCAATGTGTTGTACTGTGGTGTAAACAACTAAGAGAAGCTGGCTGTCTCCTGCTCTAGATTACATCTCCTTTTGGTGTTAATCTTTGAGTTTAGAACCACATGTAGCACAATTAAAGCTTAATTGCTCGTTCCAGTGTCGGTTTGTTTATATTAGCTTTTATGGGAATTTATGAGAAAACCTCTGTATTTACTCATGTTTTTGAAGTGCTTGATTATGAACAAAATAATTTAACATCTTTCAATGAATGCCAATTTCAGCATTAAAAAAATCAGTGTTTCAGTGAAACACATTGTTTTTTGTGAAGTTCTTATGGCCAGTGTGTGGGTGTACCATCTTTAACTTAATGATCCATCTTTTTCAAGCTCTCAAAAATAGGAAATGTAACATTTCACCATTAAATTTATTTGCATAAAATGTTTTTAATTGTTGGACACTTACAAGTGTTCGAAACTAAGAACATTTCTCAACTAAGTAAGCCAAAAGACTCATATAAATGGGAAAAAAACATGTTAATCCATGAGTGAAAAAATGAAGGAGAAATTACCTTTTTCTCTCCCTTTTCTGTCGCACCCTTTAAAATATATAACTGAGACTATAGCATTTCTTAATGGCTTATATATGACATTTTAACAGCATTATTTATAAATTAGTCTGGTTCAGATTTCTGTCATTTTGACATTCACATTTTCACAATTGAGATTAGAACAGGAGGAAGTAGAATTGTTTTCATACTAACACATGCAGCCACAGTGTTAATCAAATGTGCATCTAAACTTCAGTTCAGTTTATTTATATAGCGCCAATTCACAACAAGTCATCTCAAGGTACTTGACAAGAAAAGTCATTTCAATTCAATCATACATACGTTCTAATTATTCCAATCAGTTTAAAAGTTGTTTTTTTTAATCTAAGGAATTCCAGCAGATTGCATCGAGTCATTGACTTGCAGCATTCATGGCTCCTGAATGAACATGTAGGGACAGTAGATAGTCCCCTGTGTTGTCGTTGACTTCACAGCAGTCCCTCATACTGAGCAAGCATGTAGCGACAGTGGAGAGGAAAAACTCCCCTTTAACAGGAAGAAACCTCCACCAGAACCAGGTTCAGTACGAGCGGTCGTCTGCCACGACCAACTGGGGCTTTCTAAAAACACTTATTTAGGGGTGAAAATGTGAAAGAACAGACATGTCAATATTTTATAGACTACATTTAGCAGCTTTAATTAAAACGTGCTGTGGTTTTGTCTACTGTCGGCTCATCAGTAACACCTGAGTGTTGTTTCTTCATAAACTCATGATGTTTTGCTCTTGCAGTGCTGCAGTTTGTAATGAAAGCTTTCAGACCGCCCCAACCTTTATTTTACCTTCACCTCACTTGAGGTATTTTTACACTTTAGACCACTTCAATCTGTAAGAACTTTGAAAAACTTTTATAACCTGGCTTATTTAATCATGAATCAGAAGCTTTATCCACTGTCCTTGCTATGAAACTGTGGCTCAGATGTAGCAAATCAAATGCGCTTTATGCTCACACAAGCTTAGCAGCGAGGTGGATACAGTTGTAATTTAAAGTTGAAAAAAATAAAATTCATAATCATTTCTTGGCTAAAAATATTAACGCTGACTCATTATTACAGCCGATGTAATTGATTATATCTACGGTAGTTAGGGCGACTTTTTAAAATGTAATTTAAATAAATATTTTTATTTTTTTACTGATTACTTTTGACTAAAACAGGAAAGTGACATTTACAGTTTCCCACAAATCCACTGTGTACTTCACAAAACATGTTGCAGAGAAACACAGAGGTACACAGAGATATAGGATTCTCACCCGCCTAAGATACTTTGAGACTGGCATTTGTGGGAAGAACATCTGGGAATCGATGTATTGAAAAAAGGAAAAGCGATGGACTAAAAGCTAATGATTTAGCAGATTGAAACTGTCATAATTGATATCTAGATGCATTTAGAGCAACCTTTTCAGATTACTGTATAGGTAAAGCTAAGTGTACGTATTTATTCTTTGTAGCAGCCAGTGTCACGTTGCTCACATCTTGGGCAGTTCGAAAATTTAATTTTTGCGTAAGTTTTTTTTTTTTTTATGAACATAATGCTCACAGGTGCTAAATTTTTCTTGATGAAAGGAATGGCGTTACACCACAGCTGCTTCATATATGTCTGGATAGACTTGAAGCCCTACAAGCAGTGGTAACCAATTGTGTGTCTTTACATGCCTAGGTAGAGTATTTTAAAATTGTTTGGGGTTATAGCTCAGCCTTCAGTTCCATGGTTCAGCTGCATTTGCCTCTTCCTCTCCTTTAGTGTTAAGTGCTTCCAGCTTTTAAGCAGACTCAAAAGACTGACTGACTTGGTATCTTTCAACAACTTTCTATATTTGCAGTAAAAGACACTTGGGGGACCAAAAGCAGATGACCTTTTAGTGCTTAAGAAAACGGTCTTTGCAGTCCGCTTCTGTTCAGCACTTAATTAACCAATAACAGTTATTGATTAGCCGTGCACCTGTTGAGCAGGGTGGGCACTTTTCAAGGACAATGATCAGCCAGTGTTCTCTCTGTTCAAGGCTCTGCAAAGTAAGCAAAAACTGATTACCTCTGCCTTACTTTTTACAGCTCAGTCTCTTCATCTTACAGGTTTATCTCCTTTCAGAGCTACCCTGTTTATCCTTGTCTGACCTTTTTGTTCTGCTTCAAACGATTTCTCACTTTCCACTTTCTTTTTTTTCTCTGCCTTCCAGTGGCCCTGTATGCCATCAGCGCCGTGTACTTTGCTGGAGTGATGGTGCGGCTCATGCTGACGCTGACTCCGGTGGTGTGCATGCTGTCTGCTGTGGCTTTCTCCAGCGTCTTTGAGCATTATATGGGAGACGACACGAAGAGGGAGAAGCCTCCTGCCGAAGATAGCAGCGACGAGGACGACAAGAGGAACTCTGGGAATCTTTATGACAAGGCTAGTCGGAGTAGAAAATCCAAAAGTAATTTCAGTGATTAAACGGTAATATAGATTCATTGCACACAGAGTGAGATTGTCTGTGGTAATTTTGATGGTTATGACTTGCAGCAAATGAATACTTTTAAAAATTACATAAGGCTAAAAAATAGGAATTCTAACAATTTAAAGTATGTCCATACTGTCCTGTATTTTCACACGGTACTTGGCTTGGGCTCCTTTTGCAAGAGTTACTGCATAAATGCAGCCTAACATGGAGATCTGTCTGTGGCTCTGAGGTGTTAAAGGGGACATAGTAAGCAAAAAACCCACTTCTTCATTGCTTTAGTATGTATATTTGGGTATCTGGGGTGCCTCCCAACCCCTTAAGTGTAAGTTTTGACAACTAAGTCAATGTTTATAAACTGCTGGAGTCAAGAAATGGGTCAGAAAACGACCTGTTTTGTACATCCTCAAGCCTGTGACATCACGGTCAGTGTATTTTGCATAATCCCAACCCTACTCCGTTGGTGTGTTACGTCGGTATGTGTTCCCCCATCGAGATGTGTTTCAGCTCCACCCACAGAACTACAATTTTATCCATGGTGGGGCAAGTTCCCGCCTTTCTCGTTTCTGAATGGCTGACCGGTTGATTTCTTTGTAATCTTAACCTTTGACAACAATTGCCAAACCCTAAATCATTTTCTTATCCTAACATTGGAGCAGGATTACCTGAACATAACTTGACTAGTTTTCTAATCCTAATATTCAGGAACCAGTGCCTAAACCTAATGTGATGCATCTGCATTCACAAGCAGCAGCCGCCTCGCGTGTGGGTGGAGCCGAAACACATCTCAAGGGGGGAACTCATGTCGACGTATCAGGTGTCTCCACCCACACAGCCTCAGCTATCTTAGCAGCCACACCCTCTCGGCTTCACTTGTACGCAACAGCCAGAGCGCTACCATGAACAAACTGAAAGCTACTGGGCTGTCGTCGGATCCACGGATCCTCATGTGTCCCTATTTCGTCTCCCTTCCAAAGAGGATATGAGAGAGAAGCGGCTACCTTTTATTTATAGGGGAAATGTTCCAGTTTCTGTAAGCAAACGTTTGGTTGTCTGTGCTAAACAATTCACACCGGGCTGTTTCAGCAACCAGGGTCAGTATAACGCTGGACTGGCAACAACATTGCTCTTTAAAGATGGATCAATACCAACTGTTCATGGCATCACCCCAGATTTGGTAACTAAGTATTTAAAAAAAGGATATGTTTGTGTTACTTTGGCTGTTTTGCACACAAGCTAACACTAATCGCTAAATATGAGCTAATCAACGTTGGGTTTACATGCCGTGAGATCTGTGTTAATGCTATTATCACTCTTTGAAAACATGACCGTAAAATTGAGAACATGTATTATATTGAGATTTTATCACAGTTATTCTGCAGGCGAGCCACTGCTCGGGCGTTAACATGTAAGATTGCACCGCAGTTTGTTGACCGGCAGCCATTTATCTCCCAAACTCAATTGTTGCCACGGTCACGCGACGCTGTCCTCACCTTCTCCGCTCAGCAGGAGAAGGTGAGCGGTGCAAAGGTGCGTGCTTTAGCTCATAAACATGGACTCAAAACCAGCCCTTCTGAGCGGGGCTGTAAAACTTGTGTGCGCAGAACTCGCCCTGCTCAATGCTTGGGCTTTTTCAAGCAAAACCTGTTATCAACATTACATTTAGGCATCGTAAAACCATGTCAACAAGCAGAAATTAGCATAATATGGCCCCTTTAAGAAGCCGTTGGTCTAATAGCAGCCTTCAGCTCATCTATATTGTTGCCTCTGGCATCTGTTTTGTTTCTATTGGCACAGATTCTCTATAGGGTTCAGGTCAGGCTGGTTTGCTGGCCAGACGAGCTCAGTAACACCATGGCCTTTAAATTATTAATTGGTGCTTTTGGCAGTGTGGCAGATGCCAAATCCTGCTTGAAAATAAAATCAGCTTCTCCATAAAGCTTGTCAGCAGAGGGGAAGCATGATACACAGTGGTTCCACACCAGCGAATGACAGAGCTTCCAAAACTTCACTCTGGACCTCAAGCAACTTAGATTTTGTGCCTCTCCACTCTTAAGGCTGTTGCTAAGCCTGTTTCTTTTGGAACTGTTTTCTTCCAATGTTTATCCTTCCACTAAACTTTTCATTGACATGTTTGGATACAGCATTCAGCTGGTTTAGCAATGCCTTGTTTTGGCTTACCCTCTTAGTGTGTCCAATTATTGTAAAGGGCATCACAAAAATGTTAAAAATGCTTTTGAGTGCATTTTCTGTACTCCTAAAGGCTGTCCATGGACATACTTTTCAGTAGGTCAACATTTTGTTGGCCATTGTGTTGGCCAAATAAAAAAAAAGTCGTCAAAACATAAATGAACGCTTCAAATATATCACTCTGTGTGTAATAAATCTATATTAAACATAAATGTGTTGGTTTTATGCAGAAACTAATTTATTGAGATGCACCTGCATGTTTAAGCTCCTAAGGAAATCTCAGTTTATTTTTCTGGCACTGTTTCACCACAACCTTTTACAGTTTGAATGTATTGACACATTTGTCTGTCTCTCCTCCTCACTCCCCAACTGTTTGAGTAAACTGTGATTCAGCAGTGACTCAGCTGCAACAGTTTGATGTTGCTGCCATCCTCCTTGCTGGCACACTTTGTTGAATTTACAGGCCCGTACACATTGCTGAGAAAAAAGGCGTGAAATGGTCCTCCCCACCCTGCAACCCCTATAGCATTTTCCTCTTGGTGCTTCTGTTTAAGGAACAGGTCTCGTAAACCAAATACATGCCTATAAAAAAATAGATGTTACAAAACTCTGGAGTTACATTATGCATCTGCAGTTACTGATTTAGTAGCAATAAATGCATTGAATGAAACAGAACATCATTATTTAAGTATCGTTTATACTGACCGTTTCATTTAGGGAAATCGTAAAAAAATTTCTTTTATGAGCAAATCATTCAGTATCATCAACCTGTCATCCAACAGAAAGCCTGTTTGTTAAAGGCTGCTGTCCTCTGAAGTAGTCCTGTTTACATTCCGTTAGTTGGGCTCTTTAATTAAGTTATATTTATTCAGGCTGTTTAATCAAGGTAATGGGTGTGTTCCACACGAGCAACCTGTGAAGAAAGTACAAGCTCCTCTCACCAATTCAGAACGCTAGTGACACCAAACATTTATCACACACAGCAGCTCAAGATCTCATTTACAAATGCCAGTAAAATGCCATATTTCAGATTCTGTTCATTTCAATTCAGATTAAATCTCTAATTCCTAACCACAGCAATATTATCTCAATGGATGTTACTAGACGAGCAAATCCAGTTTTTGTGATTGAATTAAAATCAATCCATTGTGACCTATTCATATTGTCAGATTTATATCCAGTTGCATAAAGTGTGATTGAATGTTGATCATTTAATACTAGTTAAAGTTATCTACCTAAGGAAGCATAGCCTGTTGTATTGAGTCATTATTCATCCTGTGCATGCATGTGACGACAGTGGGAAGGAACCTCCCCCTTTTAATCAGAAAAAGCTCCCTCCACTACCATGTTCAGAATGAGTGGTCATCTACCACAACCAGCTGAGGTTGAGAGGACAGGAGCCATTCACAAAAATGAAAACACATTAGGATTGGAGCAGGAACACTTTGTATGTAATGAAAAACAAGTCTATTCTAACAGTACTTTCACCAATGATTCCAGGAGACACAGCTAGGAAACGCTCACTAGGAAGTCCTTTCTATGGGACAGAAGTGCAGAGTACAAAAAGGTATTGGCACCAATAGCTCTATTAGTAAATCCATCCAGGAAAACGCAGACACCCCTGGGACAGGTCACCTATCAGAAAGAGAAAGAAAGCATATAGATAATTGATCATAAGTGCTTAATTACAAAGGAACTGGACAACTAGTCTGTTTGAAGACATGTCCCTTCTAATCCAAAAGGCTTCGTCTGCTAATTTTGGTTTCTAAATGTCAGAGGTAAAACTTGTCAGGGCTGCACAGTAGGTTTGAGAAAGATGACAGCTAAAGCCACATCCTCTGTTTAGTGTTGGTATTTCATGTTTAAGATAGATTGCATCTTTCACTGCGCTTCTGCTTTGAAAGTATCCATGCACGAAAGAGCTACATGCTCTGGTGGATTTTAAACTAAACAACGCTCTTCCAAGACCGGTTCTACCAAAGGAAAAAAACAACCAAACCAGCTAAGGTGTGTTATTTATTAAACTCCAGTGCAGCAGTGAATGTTCAGACCTCTAGAGTCAGAAAACTACACAGCAGCCACCCAAAGGGATGGCCGAACGTTGAAGAGGCAGCTCATAGGGTCAAGACTTAGCAGTTCATTTACATCTCAAGGACAATGACCCTCTTTTGAAAAGAGCAACATGCACATTTTTAACATGGAATACAGGTGGCTCTAGAAAGAAGGAAAAGAAGCCTTCTTCTGTATGGTTACTGTGAAAATGCAGGGCTAAGCAAAGGAAGTGGCCACAGGTTTCATCTTTCTAACACCTACACTGCATCCTTGAATCTTCTCCCCAGGCTGTTCGACAGCCTTTCACACATTGTGACCAAAACATCTCTCATGTCGTCATGTTTGGGTTAAGTTGGAACAACCCTAAATTGCAGCAGCAACTCCTAATATTGAGATAGTAGCAAGAGAAAATAAATTGAGCAAAAATGTTCAACAAGTCCTCCAGCTCTCAAAGCCTAAAGCAGCATAACTATTTAGATTGTACAAGATGTCTTGGTTTTAATCTTATTCTCCCTCATTAAACCTGGGGGCTGGTTCCACAAAAACCACAGTTTTCGTTTTGTTTTTTATGCCTCTATAAAAAAAAAAAGCTAAAGCTTTACAGTTTAGTTTCAGTTTAACATCTCATCACCTGAAAATATCTGAGGTGGTCATTATATCTTTCTTTCCTGATTTAAGCTCAGCAATCTGTCAGAGGAAGTAGCACATAATATTTTGCAATCCTCCTCTGCAGCGGAGCAGTGACTTTCAGCTGCTGTAAAATAATATTACCTCGTCAGAGTTCATGCAGCAGTGTTCTGACGTGTCTTCGCACTGCACAAAAAAGTTGTGGACACTCCAAAAGACTTTGCTCATTTAGATGGATTAATAATGCATTACATTAAATAATTAATATCTGTGGAAGCTTTTAGATTTTTCTGTCTGTAAATAAGAGTGCGTGTCTCCCCCTGCAGGCGGGAAAGGTGCGCAAGCATGTGTCTGAGCAGGAGAAGGCAGAGGAGGGTTTGGGTCCGAACATCAAGTCCATTGTCACCATGCTCATGCTGATGCTGCTCATGATGTTTGCCGTCCACTGCACCTGGGTGACCAGCAACGCCTATTCCAGTCCCAGCGTGGTGCTGGCGTCATACAACCACGACGGGTGAGAGGCGTGCAGATGCTGCTTCCCACCCCTTTTGGTGGATATTGAATAACTGCTTGCAGCTGAGTCCCCTGTAATGGTTCATAATGCAGGAAGACTGATTCTAACGCCTTACTTGCAAATTAGCACATATGCAGGACTGCACAGAACTTTAGGTTCATATGAGTACATGTATATTTCATAAGCTGTATTGAAATATTGATGTGTCCCTGTAAGATCTGATATGACTGTTTAACATAGTTTCTGTAGGTTACAGCAAACATCGGTGGACCTTCACTGAATCTGTATAAAGCTCATATATTATTCTCTCTGCGATGCTTCACAGGCCTAATTATTCTTTTAAAGCCCTTAGGAAGATATATTGAAGGCTAAATGGTAGACCCACAAGTTCTCATGCATAAATGTATAACGTTACAGTAGGTGCAGAGACAATAGTTTAATCATGCTATTCTGAGCTACAAGGCTGTCAAATTTGCTTCGTCATTTTGGATACATGCATACCATCATATTTTCACATAAACGCACAACCACAGAGTTGAAGGAAGCATGTGGTTAATTGACTTTTCATCTTGGAAGTACATTTAATAAGCAACAGCTTCTCATTTATAATGAACAAATTATGTTCATCAATTGTTGCTATTCTGATTCAACACCATAACTAAATACATCTATTATTTTTGCAAATAAAAGTCTGTTTAAGATTAAAAGCTCTTAGAAAGAAGCACCTGGTTCTAAAACACGATCTCCTGCACATTTAGCCGTGGTAAAGTATTCATGCAGCTTGAACTTTTTCCACATTTTCTCACTTTATAAAAAGAAACCTTAAGTTCTTTATAGGTATTGTAGGCAACAGACACAAAGTAGAGCATAATTATGGAGTAGAACAAAAACAATGCAGTTTTTGACATTTTTATTAAATAAAAATCTGAAAAGTGAGGCTTGCAAATGTATGCAGCCCTCTTTAGTCTGTTACCCCTAAATAAAATCCAGTGCTAACATTTGGCTACCTGTTAGAGCTTAAGTGTCAAACTCCAGTCCTCGAGGGCCAGTGTCCTGCAACATTTGGATGTGTTTCTGGTTCAACACACCTGAATCAAATAATTAGGTCATAAGAAGGACCCCATAGAACCTAACTACATGCTTAGGAGGCAATTTAATAATTTTATTCAGGTGACCAGGAACACATCTAAAGGTTGCTGGACACAGAACCTTGAGTACTATAGTCTGACACCACTGTGTTAGAGGATGACACCGGGGTGGAGGCTCACCTTCCAGCAGAACAATTACCTTGAGCTAGAGCTTTTAAAATAAAGGTTATCCATGTTAGGGTGGCCTAGTCAAAGTCCAGACGTAAATCCAGTTGAAAATATTGGACTCAAAAGCTTAAGACTTGGACTTAAAAATCAGTGTTAGCAGATGCTTTCTATCAGATCTGTCTATACTTGATCTAGTTAGTCTTCAGATGCAAAAAGGTGGTAGAGATGCACCCCAAAAGACCTGCAGTTTTCTGCACGACTTTGACTTAGAGGTGTGAATACAAATGCATTTAATCATTTTCAGATTTTTACCTTTAAAAATCTTTGAAGACATTCTACTTCATTCACATAGAATCTGTGGTTGTAACATGACAAAATGTGAAAACGTCAGGGGAAACACTTTTGCAAACTGCTGTACAGTACTCCTGTTGGTGTGATTACTTCTCAGCTTGTCTTTTTTCCCCCCGTTAGGACTCGCAACATCCTCGACGACTTCCGGGAGGCTTATTATTGGTTGAGACAGAACACAGACGAGCATGCGCGTGTGATGTCATGGTGGGACTACGGGTACCAGATAGCCGGCATGGCCAACAGGACCACCCTGGTTGATAACAACACGTGGAACAACAGTCATATAGCGCTGGTAAGACCTCCATGTTTCGGTCTGATTTCCACTTATAGCACCGGAATCATTTCGAGCTCTTTAGCGAGTAAAAAAAAAAAAATGTAATTGCCACATTATGCATCATCACTTGTTTAAACTTGTTCTGCTGAATTTTCACTGTGGGAAACAAAAGTCAATTCTTGTCAGATTTTTTTTTGCCTTTGATTTGTTTTTCTTTAAACCGCTGAATGCAGACAAATGTTTTCATCTCTTAGTTAAATCTTAAAGCCCTCCAGCTCCGTTTCGTCTTGTTTTCTACCTGCTGCCTCTCATGTATGCGGTGTCTATCCACAGGAAATGTAATTACAGAGAATACATGATTTTATTTCTGTTGAATATTTCTCCTTTCTCCCCCTGCAGTATTGAAGCCCTGCGTCTTTTTAAAACAGGAAACGCCAATTAAAGTCTAACTCCGAGTTGTTGATTTTTTCAGGTGGGGAAGGCCATGTCATCGAATGAGAGCGCGGCCTATGAGATTATGAGGTCGCTGGATGTGGATTACGTGCTGATCATCTTCGGAGGAGTGATCGGCTACTCTGGCGACGATATAAATAAGTTCCTGTGGATGGTGAGGATCGCTGAAGGGGAACACCCCAAAGACATCAGGGTGAGTGATGGATGGCGGTAACTATCTGTGAAAGAAACGCAGCAGTGTGAGAGATTGTTTCATGTTGACAACTGCCACAATAAAAAGAGATCCTGCATCTCAGATGATGAAGACATGTGTTATTAGACTTGAAATGAAAGAAGCTGATGATTTTTTTATGTTATTTATTTTTTGGCTGATTTGATTAGAAGAAAAACCCGTATGGATACAGAGAGAAGAGTAAACATCTTTAATGGTGATGTTTAACAGGGCAGTCATTTGCATAACAGCCAAACGTTTCTGATTGGCTCTACCCCCAAAAGTGTAGATAAGGTTGTGGATATTACCTTCTGTGGTAGTGCCAAGACTGTTTCCACTGTGCTTATCATAGCATATTAAGGTATATATTTGATCTTTGAACTATTAAAATAGGCAGTTATAAGTGTTTTTTTTTTGAGAGGGGGGTCTCGAGTATTTGCATAGCTTAGCTATTCGTGGGCGGCTGTGCTCCCCTCCCCAGTGAATACCTGAGGTCCACCTGGAGGTTGCACTAGACTTTTCCGTTGTCGGTCAGTTTGACCGACGGGGTCAAATAAAATCCGCTAGTCAATTTTTAAAATGATAATTGACCCATAAATTATTAAATAAAACGATTTCACTTATAATACAAACAGTTCACTTCCTTCTTGTGGCCTGAACGCACAGTCTCAGCTTCCTCATGGTCCGCATGGGCATGACTTGCACAGGCAATTGTCATGAGGTGTTGGATAATTGCTCTGCTGCTACACTGGAGACTGGAATTACAACCGCCACTTCTGCTGAAGTTTTGAAATCAGGGAACATTTCACTTTTAAGTGGGAGGAAATCCTGCAGCATGCGCTCCTGCGGTCACAGACACGCTCTGCCTTCATAACTCTTCAATGCGGTGTCAGCTCCCGGTTAGCGAGGAGCATGGAGTACTGTGTCAAGGTCTGAGATGATGCTCAGATGCTGTCATGGGAATCTTTTTTTGATTGATTTAGTTGCCTCTACGCTGTGCATGAAGTTGAAAATGTCTGCACCAAGTCGTCATAATAGCGAATAGTAATCTTTCAAAATGATGGATGACGCTGAAATGTTTGTGTCACTAAAATGTGTCACTGTTCTAAAAAACGCTCAAAGACAGAAAATATTCGAGTTACGCGACCCCTGGCTCCACTGTACATTAACAATATAGCATTCTATTCAGTATCCCATTGATTAATCCAATGCAGCGAAAAGCAACATTTATATTTTGACTTTTCATATTAAGACTCTACTCTCTTGTCATCTCTAGCTGGACAGCTGAATTTTATGACTTGGCCAAAATGAACCCTTGGTTTGACCGTTTGAAAGCAAGGATTGCTTTTCTGACCTTCCAAACTTTTGTTTCCTTATACAAACTAAGCAAAAGTTTATTCATACATTTCTTTATATATTTCTCTTTTTGTTAATAGATTGTGATAAAACCTAAAACTCACTATTACAGATGATTAAAACCATGATCTGGTGAGGAAAAGAGATTTAGGTTCTGATGCATTTTCCTTGTGTTCTTTTGTCAACGATCTCTACCATACATTCACACTAAAACTTTTACTTAAATGTAAAAACTTCAGAAAATCAGCAGAAGAAATGTTCTTTCCTGTGCAACATTTTCACCTTGTTTTACATCTGTAGTAGATAATTCAATAAGCTGCTCTGAATCTCTTCTTTATAAATAAAACTAAATTAATTTCTGGTTGTCAGGTCTTGTACTTGTAACAATACAGACAGATAAATACGTAAATAATGTGCTCAGTTACAAGTTGTTGTTTTCTTCTTATTGGTGTTTATAATCCCTTTGTCTCTCAGGAGAGCGACTACTTCACTCCTCAGGGAGAGTTCAGAGTGGACAAGGCCGGTTCACCGACTCTGCTCAACTGCCTCATGTACAAGATGTCGTATTATCGATTTGGTGAGATGCAGGTGAGTGACAGACGTCGGCAAAAAGTCGTTTCAGCAGATCATTTCTTCACCTGCTTGGGGACAGGTTAAGTCTCAGGAACAATTCCCCTCCCAGGAGATTTATTCTTATTGGTATGATCTACGACACGGTTAAAATGAGCGCCGATTCTGTGGTGCAACCAGAAACTAACAAGCAGCTGCCATCACCAATCAAAGGGAAAGGCCCCACTCTGTTTTAGAGTACACAGTTTCAGCAGGAAATAACAGGCTTCTGCCTGCACTAAAGGTGAAGGATTTCTGTCACTGAAGTTTCAAAGCAGAGCCGGCTGACAGAAAGGGATTTTAAAGGAATTGCTTTAGGGGGCATGTGGTTTTGGAGGCTGTCAGAGAAAATATGAGGGATTGGCGGAAGCTTTTTAAAAATCTGTCACAGCTTCTCGTGGCAGATTTCAGGTGGAGAGACGGGATATCCACCCTGCCAGGTGCTTACAATCCCGGCTGTAGATGCAGCTAGGCAACAAGTTGGCCTGAATCGATGCAGCTGCAGACCACAGAGAGTGAGAGAGACAGCTGAAGCTCAGAGCAGCTCAAAGAAGTCAAACACCGAGGTCAGGATGGAGGGAGAGAGTCTGGAGAGCAGATTAGGGTCACAGAAAATGAGTCCAGGGAAACGGAGACTTGTGAGCACATCGGGAGGAAGAATGAAGACCAAGAAATATTTGGTCCTCACATTATTTTCTAATCGATATATTTTCCTATAATACACAGTTTGGAATATACAGTGCCATTCACTTTTATTGACACTTATTGTAAAGATGTGTAAACAGCCCGAAATTGGATTCTTTTATTGCAGCGGTATTTTTTTTATTTTTGACACTGAAAAATGAGTCAGCTCCTCTACGTCTGAGGCCTTGGTTCTTAGTTGGGTGTCATGAAGGGGTTGGACTCAGCCTTAGAGATGAGGTGAGGAGCTTCGTCATCCAGGGAAGCTCTTGGTAGAGACCAGGGTTGTCGCAATACAAAACTTTCAAGCTCTATACCAATACTAAGGAAAATACTTTTTACCATTTTCGATACCATGGCATCATTTTTTAAATGGAGGCTTTTTTAAAGTTATGAGAAAAACATGATTACAAAATGACCTATTGATTTTTGTCCTAATAACGGAAGTAAATATTTAAGTATTGATCCATTTAGCTTTGATTTAATTATATATATAATTTAAAAGTGTGACTTCCCTGTTTGGGAAAGGTGAAGTAAAACATTTTAATATTCTTTATGGAAGTGTTTACCTTTAATGAAGCTCTGCTATTATTTTATTATAACTAATTATCTTTTGTGTGCCACTTTGTGCTTCCAATTGTCTGTCAATTTGCTTTTGATCCCAATGAATGTTAGTACTGAGGGACAAAGGATCGTTCTATATAAAAAATGATGTATTTCAAAACAAACTTGGATCTGGAGCATACACAACATATTTTTTTACAGTGTAAACAAGAATCTTGTCCAGCTCTATTCAGTTTTAGCCCTGTTCAGTTTTTGTCTCATGGTAATTTATCAGAATATTTTCTTTAGTGATCAACTTCAGCAGCTCTTTGTTTTGATCAGGTGAGCGGCTGCAGGGAGGGGAGGGGCTGGGTTGCTGTTATTGCAGTTATTCATCTGTATCGATTTTGACACAAACGAGCAGCTTTGAGTAATTCGTTTTTCTGGCAAAGATTATATTCAATTCAGTTTATTTATATAGCGCCAATTCACAACAGATGTCATCTCAAGGCACTTAACAAGAAGTCATTTCAATACATTTATACAAACATTCCAATCAGTTAAAGAGTTTCCTATTTAAGGAATCCCAGCAGATTGCATCAGTGAGGTTGGGCAGACTTTTCAACCACAGCAATCCTTCAGCAATATCTCATACTGAGCAAGCATGAAGCGACGGTGGAGATGAAAAACTCCCCTTTAACAGGAAGAAACCTCCTACAGAACCAGAATCAGTAGGAGCGGCCATCTGCCACGACCGTCTGGGGGTTTGAGAAGACAGAGCAGAGAGACAGAAGATCTGATATAAGAGAACTTTCTATGTTACAGAAAGTAAAAAGTTGATAACAGGACACAGTGGATATTCAGCCACTGGGAGCACCATCCCAGTCGATGCCCCCCGTCCAACAGGGCATTCCAGCCAAGCAGGATACCAGACCAGGTATATCTTCTATGGAGAGAAAAACACTGAGAGAACACAAAGTTAACAGTCAAAATAACAGAATGTACTGTAATACAACTAGAGAGTAGTAGTAGAAAAGGAAGTAGCAGAGTGAAGAAAATTGGTTAGTCTGTCCTCCAGCAGTCTAAGCCTATAGCAGCATATCTACAGAGCTAGCTCAGGATGACCTTAGCCACTCTAACTATAAGCTTTATCAAAAAGGAAAGTTTTAAGCCTGGCCTTAAAAGTAAACAGAGTGTCTGCCTCACAGACTAAAGCTGGGAGCTGGTTCTACAGGAGAAGAGCCTGATAACGAAAAGATCTGCCTCCCATTCTACTTTTAGAAATCCTAGGAACTACAAGTAAACCTGCAGTCTGAGAGCGAAGTGCTCTGTTGGGAACATATGAAACAATTAGATCTCTGATGTATGATGGAGCTTGATTATTAAGGGCTTTGTATGTAAGAAGGAGGATCTTAAATTATTATCTGGATTTAACAGGGAGCCAATGAAGGGAAGCTAAAACAGGAGAAATGTGATCTCTCTTTTTAATAATCATCAGAACTCTTGCTGTCGCATTTTGGATCAACTGAAGGCTTTTAATGGCATTTTGTGGACTTTCTGATAGTAAAGAATTACAGTAGTCCAGCCTTGAGGTAACAAATGCATGGACTAGTTTCTCAGCATCACTCCTGGACAGGATGTTTCTAATTTTAGCAATATTCCGGAGGTGAAAGAAGGAAATCCTAGAAACCTGTTTAATGTGGGATTTAAATGTCAAGTCTTGGTCAAAAATAACGCCAAGGTTCTTTACGTTATTACTTGGGGCCAATTTAATGCCATCCAGATGAAGTGATTGACTAAGCAGTTTCTTTTTTAGAACTTCTGGTCCAAAGACAGCAACTTCTGTATTGTCAGAATTTAAAAGCAAAAAGTTTAGATTCATCCATGTTTTTATGTCTTCCAGACATGCCTGTAATCTACCTAACTGACTGGGTTCATCAGGATTTATGGATAAATATAGTTGTGTATCATCGGCATAGCTGTGGAAATTTATCCCATGCTGTCTAATGATTCTACCAATTGGAAGCATATATATGGTGAAAAGAATTGGTCCAAGCACAGCACCCTGTGGAACTCCACAAGTAACTCTTGAGAGTGAAGAAGATTGATCATTTAGATTAACAAACTGGAATATGTCGGACAAATATGATTTAAACCAGCCTAGTGCTGTTCCTTTGATCCCTGCAACATGTTCAAGCCCTTCTAAGAGAATATTATGAACGACTGTGTCAAAAGCAGCACTGAGATCTAACAAAACCACAACAGACACAAGTCCATTATCTGAGGCCATGAGAATATCATATTAACCTTCACCAGTGCTGTTTCAGTGCTATGATGATCTCTAAAACCTGACTGATACTCTTCAAACAGCTCGTTATTGTTTAAATGCTCACAGACTTGATTAGCAACAATTTTCTCAAGGACTTTGGATAAGAAAGGAAGGTTAGATATAGATCTGTAATTCACCAAGTCATCTTGATCAAGGGAAGGTTTCTTGAGTAAAGGTTTAATTACAGCTATTTTAAATTCTTGTGGTACGAATCCGTTTACTAAGGATAGATTCATCATATCCAAAATGGGGCCAGGAACCAAATGGAACACTTCCTTAAATAAAATGGTTGGGATTGGGTCCAACATACAAGTTGAAGGTTTAGATGAGGCTAATATTTTTGATAATTCCAAAAGCTCGACTGAATCAAAACAGCCTAAGCACAAATGAGGTTCTACAGTTCTTTCCGATGCTGCCTCATTTACTGAGGAAGAAGTAATCATGTTTGGGAGGATGCCAATGATTTTATTTTTAATAGAATTAATTTTATTTATGAAGAATCCCATAAAATCATCACTGCTAAGAGCTGGGGGAATAGTTGGCCCAACAGAGCTATGACTGTGTAAGTTTGGCAACTGTACTAAAAACAAACCTAGGATTGTTTTTATTCGCCTCTATTAATGATGAAAAATATGCTGTTCTAGCTTGTCGAAGGGTCTTTTTATACAGCAGTAGACTGTTATTCTAGGTTAAATAGGAATCCTCTAGATGTCTAAAGCGCCATTTTCTCTCCAACTTCCTAGTATTCTGCTTTAAAGTATGCAACTCTGCGTTAAACCAAGGAGTCAGCCTCCTATGGTTAGCCACTTTCTTTTTTAAGGGGGCTACACTATCTAATGCCAAACGCAATGAGGAAGTAACGCTGTGAACCAGACCATCAATTTCTGAAGGGTTAGAGATAGAATTGCTGCCATCCACTGTGTTACTCTGAGACACTAAGGAAAGTAAGAATGGAACAGATTCTTTAAAAATTGTTACAGCATTGTCTGATAAAGCTCTACTATAATGACATTTTCTTTCAGATTTAAGATGGTCACTTAAAGTAAATTCAAAAGTTATTAAGAAGTGGTCAGACAGGACCGGGTTATGTGGGTGGACGGTTATTTCCTCACACTCAATACCGTATGTCAGTACAAGGTCCAAAGTGTGTTTACCAGAGTGGGTCGATCCCTGTACTTTTTGAGTAAAGCCAATTGAGTCTAAACAACAAATATTTAACAAATGCAACTATTTAGGAATAGATTTTGGAATATGGGATTAGGCAGTTGATTGAAAAAATTGAAATTATCCCAGCTTTTTGACTGTAGTTAGCAACTACCCCACCATCAAATTTCAATGCAACAGTTAAATTAAGCAATGCAACTATAAACACTATGGCTCCTTAACTACACAATAATTGCCTTCAATCATATTTTGAAATGTAAATGCAGTATTCATTGATTCTTTCATGGACCCAACAATAATAGAAAAAAAATTTAAACATTAAGTCTATTGGGTTTGCAAACTTTTTTCTGTTTCAATTTGCAGTTCGAAACATAAAACAGTTGATGACTGACATCTCAATACAATGCGACTTATTGAGTTATTGCGATTAAAAAGATCTATGGCACATGTAGCCTTAATTATTTTTGAGTGAGTGAAAATAGCATCCAAAACCACAATGAAAAAAATTATGGCCTGAATTTTTATTTTTGTTATTATTTAAAAACTGCAAGTAAAAAAAAACGAGGCTATAACAAGGCTGACTGACGCTGAGATTTCCAATAAATGTGGCTGGCACTGTGCGCGCATGATAACACTAAGCTTCTCTTTCGAATATTTTCCAATATTTGCCCTCTGAAGCAGCCAGAGATAATAAAAAAAGAAGATGCCTTAGCTGTGGCACCGAGAGAAAGGGGAAAATATAGTGCTTAATGTAACCATAGATCAGAAAATAGAAGCAGAAAGTACAAAGTAACAGTAGTAGCATCTGAAGGACGAGCCCTCAAGGGCTTTTAGAGCTGAGTAACAGACAAAAGAGGTTGTTTGAGTGGCTCAAACAAAAAATGTAATGGATTTGTTGTTGAAGGGGAACTCATCAGCGTTATCGAACACTCACTTTATCTTTTATAATCAAGTTTCAGCTGTTTCTTCTTATTTATTTTTAATCTGTTAAGCTTTAAATTTGGCTGAGTAGCTTTGGGATGTAACTTTATTTTTTAGAGTTTCTGTTGTGTCATAGAAGAAATAAAGCAGTTTAGACATTAATCTGAGTCTAGCTGAATGTGTTGGTGTTTAGTTGAAGTTAAGAGGTCTGTACTTGCACAAATCTGATCTGGAGTCATTAATCAACAAAAGGCATGAGCAGGTTCATTTTGGATTTTAATAGTTCAAAGAAAATAAAAAGAAGAACTCTTAGTTGTTCTCCTGTACGGTTTAATGTACAACCTTCAACCAAAACACCTGCTGATTATTTCAAATCATCTAAACTACATGGATCAGATCTATAGTTCAAACGGCTTATGTTGTTAATTCAATTCAAAATCAAATGTAAAACTCGTCCACATGGAGGGTTGCAGTTGGAGCTGCTAATTGTCTCCATGTGTTTGCTGTAGAGCGGTGGTGTCCAAACTCTATTACAATAAGTAGCTGAGACTTATTCCTGTCGTCTTCCTCTTAGTGTGGTGCATTTGCTGATTGAACAATTTTGATTTATGCCGTTATTAGGCATGGCTGATAAAGCAGATAATTGGCCAATTCAAATCACCAGCCTATTCTCTCTGAGCATTTCTGGTCCAAACAGATAAAAATGTCAAATTCTTAGAATATTATGCTAACATGTTTCTTGTCGAGGTGAAGGCTTTCCTGAGTGGTGTGATCCAGTTGGTGTCAGGAACACAAAAATGTGTAAACTTTATACTTTTCAGTTGGCACTGAATCAAAGGGATTTTCTAGAGTTTTCCTAGGAATTCGGAATTGCACGATCTCCAAATCTAAAATGCTTAGACTCAGAGAATCTGAACTGGATTGTTCTGCTCCAGTCACATTGTTTAAAACACAGACCAAGCTTTCAGGCTATTTTTGGCATGACTACCACTTTATATGAGATCCTGCTGTACTTTGAAGTCAACTATACAAATTTTTCAATACTGATGGCAAGTTGTGATTTGTGAAATCTTTTAAGGCATGTTCATACCCCAGAAAAAACGAGAGATTTGTTCTTTTACTTATCGCCGTACCAATGGAAATGCTAAGTACTGGGGTTAAAAAGCGGAGCTAGGTTTTAAAATCTCAGGAAAGGTTCATAGAACACATCTCGTTTCTCTCTCAGCTGGATTTCAGAACGCCACCCGGCTTCGACCGGACTCGCAACGCTGAGATCGGCAACAAGGACATTAAGTTCAAGCACCTGGAAGAGGCGTTTACTTCGGAGCACTGGCTCGTCCGGATTTACAAGGTGAAACAGCTGGACAACAGAGAGACGCTGGACCACAAGCTCCGCAGCGTGGTGACCAAGCAGAAGTACACCTCTAAGAAGGTAGCAGTTTAAAAGTAACCTTTTTTTTAGCATAGCTTAGTTGGAGTTTTATGAGTTTGACGATTTAGTTGAATTATCCACTCGGTGAAGCTCCTGCTTTTATTAGGAAACATGTTTTTACATCAGCTGTAACTGCCTGCAGAACTACATCAATGTGCTTTTAGGCGGGGCATTTAATGACGTTACTCCCACGTCTGTTTAGAAAAGAGTGTGAGTGCTGTATCCATCCATCCATTTATCCATCTGTGGGTCCTTTCATACTTCCATCCATCCTTCGTCCCTCTTTGTCCATTCATCTATCTGTCTGTCAGTCTGTCCATTGATCCCTCCATCTTTCTCTTCATTATTCCATCCATCATCCATTTATCTGCTCATCGGCGTGTAAATCCATCAATCCAACCTTCTCTCTGTTTGCCCATCCGTCTATCCATTTATCTCTCCATCTACTAATTTACCATTAGTCCATCCCCCTACTTATCCATCCATCTATTCGTGTATCCGTTAGTCACATATCTGTCCGTTCCTCTATTCATTCCTTCATCCATCCATCTATCCATCTGTTTGTCGCTCCGTAAAGCCATCCAACAATTGTTGGTCTGTACATCCACTTATCCGTACGTACTTACTACATACGTGTATATATATATATATATATATATATATATATATATATCTCAAATATGTTCATTGTAGATTTGTTGCACTATATCTCGTTAATCTTGCTGGTGTCAATGACTTTGGGTTTCTCCTGTCTCTGAGCAGACTGCCAAGAGGAAGCGAGGGCACATCAAGAACAAGATGGTCCTGAAGAAGGGCAAGAAATTCCCCAAAAAATAAAGATGGCTCTGAACTCACACGAACGTAAAGCAACCTCCAACGACCAATGAAGAAGAACACAAGGGCGGCTGGGTGCCTGGCACTTGGTCAAGAGCGCTTCTCGTTAGAGCGCCCTCATTTATTGAGGAAGCGTCATATCTGGCCTGTCCAGAATCGTTGTCCGTTTTATCCTGAGGACGTCTGTCTTGCTTTTTTGTTTTGTTTGTTTTTCTACTTTTTACTTGAATGTGGCAAGGCATAGGGCTGCTCTAATTGATTAAACGTTGATTCATTTTTTTTTTATTTTTTTTTTTTGGCGCGTGTGTGTGTTGGGGGGGGGGTTGTTAATGGCCTGATTATCAGTCAGGAGATCGGGTGGTCCGCGGGATAATGAGGAACGTTTGCACCAAAGACCCATCGACCTCGCTTCATGGCACATTGGAATTCATTGCTAAGAGCGAGGGAACGCCAGAGTGAACGCTGAGGACTTTGTTCCTGACGCGTGTACAGAGGACAGTATGCGGTATGGAGGAACGTCACGGTCTACGCATAGCACATCTGTAATATTAACCTTTTTACCATCACCTTAATGTCTGCCTGGTTCTCTGACCTTTTTGTTTCCAACAGATTCTATAAGAAATTGGCCTAATATGTAAATATATTCTGTAAAGGAAAAAAAAAACGTTCTAAAATGATGGTAATATATTAGATCATTGTGATTTTTAAATGCGCAGGTCTTGGGTTTTTCTCTTGTTTTTTATATGACAGCAAGTAGAACAGTGAATGCAATAAATCTACACAGATGGGGTTCAGATTTGAAGAATGAATTTGAATGTGAAATTTTTTTACACCAAACAACCCAACCCCCTTTTCTTTTTTTTTTCTCTTCCATAAATTGCATTGATTGTATGTTTCTGCTGCTAGGCTCTTTTTAAAGACAGAAGCAAGCAAACTAGAAAATGTAAAATAAAAATTTATAAAACATGAAAAAAAAATAGTGATTACAAATTAGGCCTACAGGGGGAGCTCTCGATTGAGCAACGCCTAGTTATGTCGCTGAATTTTACCTTGTTTACGTTTTTGGCTTCTTTAGTTTTTATTTTGGCGCATCCATGCATCTGCTGCTGACCATGGGGATTAGATTTTGTTTTGCTTTTATAATCTAGAAAAAAGCAGAAATATGAAAGAGGTTTTTGGTGTAGACTCTAAAGAGAACGGCTGTCGGGAGTAATCAATTGTATCAGGAAGGATAGAAGATTAACAGATGTCAGGAGCTGTGTCCTAATAATTACTGCAATGACCCTCAGCATAGATCTCGGACTACATCGCTTGTGCAAAGAAATGGTGTTAATTAATTTCTCAGCACAACCTCACAGACTCATTACTCACCAAAAAAGGTTTTCTTTTCATGTAAACCGATTTTTCAGGCTAATTTGGAGAAGTGCATGAATCACCTTTCCTGGCTTGACCACTCAGAACTTCAGTATTAATATTGTAATATTGAAGTACAAGAAATTAAGTAAAATTAAGATTTGTGTCCTGCAGTCAAGGCCAAGATAGTAACTTTGCACATGATGGCCACAATGCTGGTCAGAACAGGAACATGCAGAATTTGAGTAATTAAAATGCGGAGAGCCACTGCTAAATGCGTCATTCTGCCCAACACCAGAATGACCTACTCTGTCTTAATGAGCCATGACGAGATTGTGGAAGTCTCACTTTTTTTCACGTAAGAATTCTGTGTTTTACTGCATTAATGTAGCTGTGAAAACGTTATTCCAAGGAGCCCTGTTTGTCATGACAATGGAACTGAGTCTATGGTTACTTTCCCCCACATAAACATGTTTGTCCCTCAAATTAGTCAACTTAAGCTAATACTTATGTGGTTGATCTAAGGGAAGTTAAAATACTGATACACAGCTGTTGTCACACTCCATTTGGCTGAACACCGAGAACAAAATTGCAGTAAAGCCTATTTATTGTGGCCTAACATGCAAGAGGATCATTTGGAAAGCTTTGTTGACATTATTAGAGGAAAGCTTTGTTGACATTATTAGAGGAAAGCTTTGTTGACATTATTAGACATCTTGTGCCGACAGTGGACACTTAAAAAGTAAACACGGCTGTAAAACCATGCACCGGATAAATGTTATGCCCATAAACAGTTGGTGTGGTCAACTGATTGGTTTGGCCGTTCCCTCTTCTCTCCATCAGGGTTTTTGGTTCAGTTTCCCAGAGCTTAAAATGTTTCCAACAGAGAAACCATTTTTGTTGGCTGAGGATAAGTCTTTGCTCGGTTCTAACCTACGTTTGCTGCAGAGATGATCTTTGGAGCAAAAGTTCTCACAATGCCACTCATCTGTTCTCTGTATGACAGACACATCCCTGCCACCTCTGTTATGTCGGACTGCCGTGACTTCTGCAAGTTTGCAGTTGGCATGCTCTTTCCTATTTTTAACATATTCTATACAATTCACATTGGGAAATTGCTTACGTTGGATTTTATTTTGGGGTGTCGGTCTAAAGGGGTGAAGGTAAAAGCACAGCACACGTTTCAGATTTTTCTGGGGGAAAAACCTTTCAAAACAAAGTATAATTTTCCTTCCACCTCAGCTATCTAGTCAATAAATAAATATCAGTTTGAAAAGGCTTCAGCCGAGGTTTGCTGTATGAATTTGGGACACAGCTCTGCATCTCTTATCGAAAGGACACTGCACTGTGTTTACTGATGTTGACATAAACTGAAAGGAGATTTTTTTTTTTTTATGCACGCTTTGGGAACTTTTCTGTTTTCTATCAAACCAGAGACACTCAACACATATGGCTGTCATTTGTTTTGTCACATCACACAGGTGAAGTTTTCTTACTGTTTTCTTTGAAATGTGTCTGAATCGCTTTGTTCTTGATTTTGCCGACTGTCACCGTTGAAGGCTTCAGGCTGCTGAAACTGGCATTTCGACGTGTCGTTGCACTTCGCCTAAAACTGCATCGTGTCCTTTGGATTCTCATTAGCAAGGAGAGGACAGATTAAGCCTTAATGTGACATACATTTACTTTTCCTCTTTATGTGATCAGTTTTTTCCTTAAATCGAATGAAAATGTTGCTTTTTTTTCGACTGCAGTTTTCTTCTTGAACGCTTCGTTTGATGCAGTCTCCAACTTGTCCCCGCTCACCTTCAGAGTTTACATTTTGTTCAGTTGTGCCACCTTTTAAATATACTCCTAAACAAAAACAGAAGTGTTTGTGTCTGATGTTTTTATGAACTCCTGTGATCATGTTTAAAGTAAGTTTCTTTCCTCTGGAGGAGCCAGGTGAGTGCAAACTGAACCACTTGATGGCAGCATTCACCTTTGACTGCAGATCTGCATGAAGAATGACTTCCATCCTCAGCTGATGTCTCTGGGAAGCATGCCCAGAGGTCTTCCAGGGAAACCGTATTCCTCGTGACATTCCTGATGTGAACTGAAGAAGACATCTCCTTGAATTGGGGCACATTTAGAGGAGAATAATGACGTGATGTCTTTTTAGTGGCCATAGTGCTTGTTTTCCTAATTAGTCTGTGATTTAGCTGTTTTTCCAGATCTAGATAAATATGGTAAAATGCTACTTTAAGACTTTTCCCTGCTCTAGTAACTAGAAGAGGGGTCTACAACTCCTGTGGAGGGCCACTATCCTGCAACAATTAGATGCATGCCTGCACCAACACACCTGAATCCAAGAGGTTCAGGATAGTAGCACTACTGGAGTTGCAGACTCCTGGTCTGCAAGTTGCATTCATCCATCGGTATGTCCTCCTTTACCTCCATCCATCACTTTCTTTCATTCATACATCAGGTTGTCCTTCATCCTAGGGCGTAGAATTGGGTAGGGACACGTCCCTACCAATATTCAGCCGCTACTGTGTCGTCACTATCAATACAACCGCTGTCCGTAGTGTTTAGTCAAGGATTATGGCTCACAAAGGGTTAAATGTCGCCGGTCTCTTCTAGAAATCCCGCCTCTAACCCAAATATCGCTTCTTGATTGGCTGCCGGGTTCTCGCTAAGTTACATGTTATTGGCTGTCCCCGCTGTCATTCCGTCTTCTAAATCTCAAGCTACAACTGCTAGTTGGGCCGGATGAGAGGCATCTGCGAAGTTGTCAACACGTTTAGCATTCGTTCTGCCCGTGTCACGTCGGCTAGATGTACTTTACTGGTGTCATTTACATTTTGTGTTTGTGTCTGTTTGCGTGCGTGCGTGTGTGCGTGCGCGCGCGCTGTAGGATTTGAAGGATGTAAAAGAAAAGAAAACTGGATATAAGAGACTTCTTGAGAAGTCAAAGTGTAAGTTACTTAAAATTAGAATTATATTAAATAAAATAGAGTATGCCAAAGAGATACACTTTTTAAGTTATTTTCTATTCTTATTCTCATTTATTCTTATTTTCATGTATTCGTGTAGAAAAGAGCAACTGTTTAAAAACAAATAAAATTCAGGGTGTAAATACAATAAAACCTCATATTCTAGATGATCATGTGATTTTATGTATCCAAAATTTTTGGGGAATACATTACACATAATAGTGTGAAAGTAAAGGCCTTTTTTGCTCAGGCAATAACTTTACTATCAAACCGATCATTCTATCCCTAATCTGTTCGTCATGCATCAACATATTTTTTTAAGGTGACAGAGAGTAGAGAGGCTGGAGGAGATGGAGAAGGAGAGACCAGAGGAGGTAGAGGAAGAGAGGCAGGAGTAGATGAAATGATAGAGGCTGGAGGAGGTAGAGAAGGAGAAGGAGAAGCTGGAAATTCACAGGTGAGGTTAAATAATGCTGGATATGTGAGTCATGACATTCAGCGCTGTGACAGATCAAATCAAATGTATTTATAAAGCGCTTTTCATGCAAACAGCAACACAAAGTGCTTTACATGATAAAAACAGTTTAAACAGAATAAAACAAGCCTTCACACACATAATGTAACATAGCGGTTAAAAAATTTTAGTATGATGATCTGAATAACAACGATTCACCCGTGTGGCTTTAAAGCCAGAGCCTTATATCTAAGAGGCCTCATCATGTATTACTAGTGTGTTTACAGTAGTTGTTATACAGTTGTCAAATTTATATTGTGGTTGATTCCTAAGGAATCTGATCCACCTGGAGAGAGCAGCAGGGAGAGTGGCAGTAATCAGGTGGATATTCTGGACAGGCCCAACCAACCTGACCCAAATAACATTCCAGCTCAACGGCTATCAAACAGGACCATCCATTTCCAAGCAAGTTGGTACAAGCAGTATCCATGGCTGCACTATAGCACCTCCATCAAGTGTGTTCTGTGTTTTCACTGTGTTAAAACATACACCATAAAGAAAAGTGACCTGTCCAAAAAGGCAAACTCTGCCTTTTCATCAAAGGGATTCAATAATTGGAAGAATGCACTTGCCAGTTTTCAGCGGGATCAAAATAGCAAAACCCACCATCATGCCGTGACAGTTAGTGCTCAAGAGAGAGGCCCGATAGATTCACAACCTTGGAGCACTTTTATGTCCCCACCAATCTCAAAATCAAACCTACTCCCTTGCCTTCATCTATCCTTTCCTGTTTGTTTTTTGACCTCTAATCTTAGTCTAAAATAAACCTCTGTGCTAACTTTTATTATTGTGTTCATTTTTTTCAGTGTTTACTTTTTATTCTAGGCCAGCAGAAATAAGCGTGCATGCTTCTTTTTTGCAAATATGCCATTTTTCACATTCAGTAACTGGCCTTGTGACTCTCCTGACTGTTTCAGATGTCTCTGTTCTCACTCCCCAATTTATAGGACCTGGTTAGCGCCACTGCCGCCACCAGGTTGTTAATTATCTTCCTGAATCGGCTGTGGAGAATCTTGCAGGACAGGAGAAATGAAGCTGGATAAAGGCTCCTGTAATAAAAAATCAGGGAGGTTTATGGTCAGCAGGTAGGAAATATTGACCTTGCTCTTAAATGTTCCTTGGGAAATCCTGTTTTGAACAGAAAACTGAAGTGGTGCTTCACCGGAACTTGAATGAGACAGCCAACATCATTTCAGGCTTGGCTTTAATTTGTAACTTAGCTTTTATCAAAGATGTTGTATTAATTGCATGTGATGATGTGGAAAATACCTAATCTTGTTAGAACTCACTGCCCCGCTGTGCAATAGATGTTACCGTGACGTGCAGAACTGCAGGTACGAGTCTTTCTCCTGATGTCAGCAGCTCAGAAACCGATCATAGGTTGTCATTCAAATCCTGCATCTCCTGCCTTCCCTTACTGCTAGCCACGTCCCGGTCAGGAAAGAATAGATTGTAGTAGCATCCATGTTGAGCCCTAAGTGCAGAGAAAAGTACCTAACATCTTTCAATTGTAAAACCCTTAATTCTGAACTGATGCTGGAGTTATGATCCACAGAGATTAGCAGTCATTTAATTTGGTGCTGTTATGATCGGAACATTGAGTACTTCTGTTATGCAGAACTTTTTAGACCCTTAAAACTTTTACACATTTTGTCACAAACTACAATGTATTTTGCTTGGATTTTAACACCATACATCAACTCACATTAATGCATAATTAAGTGGAAGGAAGATGATGCATGGTTTTAGACGTAGTTGACAAATAAAATTCAAAAAGTGTTGCATGTTTGTGTTCAGTCCTCCTTAACGAATACCTTTTTAGGGTGAAGGTGTAAGGGGGCATCTCTACCAGCTTTGAACCTTTAGAGGCAGATAAAAAAAAAAAGTTTGGCCATTATTTGCAAAATGGTTTAACCTCAGAATGTATGGAAAACATCCACAGAAATCATTTCTTTAAGTCTGGTCTAGATTATGAGTTGGATTTAGATCTGAACTTCAACTTGGCCATTTTTAACAGAATTATTTGCTTTAATCTAAACCAAGGGCATCAACTCCAGCCTTTAAGGCCTGGTGTTCTGTAACTTTTAGATGTGTCCCTGATCCTAGTTCTGCTAATGAAACTGGAAGACCCGACTGGAGGTTGAAATCGGTGATCCTAGTAGCTCTGGCTGGCTGTATGTTTATGCTTGGAAGATGGACTGCGCTCCACAAATCTACACCTCTGTTTCACCAAATTTCTTCTTTTCATGTCCATGTACTTCAACCACGGTGCTTGTGTTGATCTTTCATTGTATTTTCATGAAATATAGAGGTAAATAAGAATGCCAAAATCTAATTTTTGTTTTTCCTCAAAGCAAAACCTTTCTTCCCCTTCCTCCATCAAGGTCAGATTTGTGGACTCTCCGGCCAATAGTTGTCCCATCACTCTTGGCTGCTTTCCAAATAAAGCTCAACTTTCTCCCTGATGTGTCTGTTAGCTCCCTGATGTTCCCCAGCAAACCTTTGAGGCCTTCTCAGCTGGATTGATGAGATTAATCACACACAGCTGGTCTCTAATTACTCCAAGACATCTGAAGGCAATTAGTGGCACTGGAGTTGATTTAGGGGTATCGAAATAAAGAGAGCTGAATACAAATACATGATGGACTTTTCGGACTTTTTTTCATTGTCCTTCCACTTAAGATGTGCACTGCTTGCTGTTGGGCTATCACAAAAAAATCCCAATAAAGTACATTTAGGTTTATAATCATAGACAAAATGTATTAACAAAAGATGGATTCTGAATTCTTGAGTACAAATATTTCAGCGTTCCTAAACATGTAAAATTTCCAGACTCAACTTTTCCAGAGAGCTCAGTCCCTTTCAATTAATAAAAAAAATATATATTTTACCTTCAAATTTATGCCAGGAATATTACAGTTGAACGCAGGAACGAAGCCATGGGCTGAGATATCAGAAAAGAACAAGGCAAGGTAACGATGCATGGGGTAGAAAATGTAAATACTGTTCCAGGCTTTTCCAGACTAATTCTGAAGTATTCATGAAACACTATCCCTTTAAGATGGTAGGGAACAACTGATTCAAACTGGTGATCGTCACAGCAAAAAAAGTCATTTGAATGTTTAAATCTTTAGTTTTATTTTATAAAATCTGGATGTTGGCCACACAGTCTGCTGTGAGTAGTAATAACCAGTACATATCCTTCTCTCCCCAACCAGTCCCCTGTGGTTGTTGTTCTGGTAGACGATCCTCTCATCTTCAGAGGCAGCCTTCCAGCGCACCCCCCCCCCCGCATGTAAGGAGCAACGCTGTGTTGCTGCAAACCTCCTCATCCATATTTATCAACATGGGCAACCTAAAGAGAATCATAAACTGGAGCAGGCGAAGGCTGGGTGTATGAGGGGCTGCTGCCTAATTACACCAGTGTCATCTTGGGGTTACAGATACAAAACAGACGAAGCGGACCCAGGAGCTTTCAGCCGAAAGAAAAAAAAAAGAAACCAGATAACATGTTTGTAGCAAAACACATGAGAGGTAGTAATGGAAATATTCAGTTTGGCAGCTGTTTTTCCACTGAGTGAGACGTTTGTAAATGAAGGCTTACAAAAAAGGGTGAAAACATGTTGATTCAGTCAATGCGATTACGGTGAGGATTATTAAAATGTGCCCAAATACATTCAGAGTGCAGACAAAAATACTGTGTAATAATATATACTATAACATAGAACATTTGAATTTAAATCACTTTTAATCTGGTTAGACGTTTATTTCTGTAGAGCTCCAAGAGGTAAAAGCCACTGTGACGTATAAAATAGTTGATTTCTCTCTGGTAAAAGTGCTTTGTTAAAGTCATTTACAGCTACAGTATGGTGTTACAGAAGACTCGATTGGTTCTAAAGCTTCAACAGTGACTAGTCAAACTAATACAGGTGCTAAATGTCGACACTGTGGGAAGAAGGGGGAAAAAAGGCCTTAGTAAAGTGAAAAATAGAAAAATTCTACTTTAACTAGCAAGACTATTAAAAAAAGTGTTCCTCGGTCCCGAGGGTCCCGAGGGTCCCAAGGCTCGCTCTGTTGGTTCCAACTGTGGAAATCCCTTTGGCACCTCGCTTGCTTCATGTTTGTCTCCAGTGTCTGTGAATCTGAAGGTCCGTGGAGGACAGCGCTTCTTCGCTTTGAGACCGGACCTCGGTTTGGAGAATTGGGTTTTTATTCACACGAGGCGCGTTGTTCCGATGTCAGGTGGACTTCCACAGTGGGTTGTTGTACATCCAACCATCTCCCTGCATGAAACAAGACTTGGATTAGGATATCTGCAATTAAAACTAGATATTTAGAAGATTACCTTTCCTTTCAGTTCTCTTAGGCTGACTGAAAATTGTCTTAGTTCTTAAAATCAGAGGTCTACGGGCATTCCCTCAGTTTTTCAAATATTTTGGGTTTTATGAATCTTTTCACAATAAGTTTGCTCATAATTTTGGCCCATTCATTTTGACTGTAGATTGGTCAGGTTTGTAGGGTGCCTTGTGCTCACACAACCTGAGACTGAGATCAGGGCCTTGTGATGGCCACCCAAAACCAGAGACTTGTCCTTTATCTACCTTGTTACTAATTTAGTGGTATACTTGAGTCATTGTCCATCTGTGGCAATGGGATGTTGCTTTCTTATCATTCAATCTATTTTATAAAGTCCATACTGCACCACAATATGATGCTACAATTCTTCAGAGTTGAGATGATCTCAGATTACAAGCTTTCCCATCCACTTTCTTCCACTTATCTGAGGTCGGGTCGCAGGGGCAGCAGCTTAAGCAGAGAGACCTAGACTTTCTTCTCCCCAGCGACTTGGGCCAGCTCCTCGGGATGAATCCCAAGGGGTTCCCAGGCCAGCTGAGAAACATAGTCCCTCCAAAGTGTCCTGGTTCTCCTCCCAGTGGGACGTGCCCAGAACACCTCACCAGGGAGGCGTCCAGGAAGCATCCTGACCAGATGCCCGAGCCACCTCAACTGACTCTTCTCGATGTGGAGGAGCAGCGGCATTCGTCTGTGTATTTACAAATAAATTCTTTAAAAATGTGATTTCCTGGATTTTTCTTTTACATTCTGTCTCTCACAATTGAAGTGTACCTATGATTGCATTTACAGAACTCATCTTTTTAAGTGGGAAAACATGCACAATCAGTGGCTGCCAAATACTCCACAAGTAATGGCAGCATTTGGTATTGTCCATGAATTTAAATTTATTCTACATTGAGAAAGATTAGTCACACGTCTAAGAGTTTCCAGTCTTTGTGCCAGCAAATTTACCAATGCTCAAAGAAACTGTAAAAAAGCCTCCTTTCTCAGATTCTAAAGCCTTTAGTGTGTTAAATTTCACCACAGTGCTGTTATGGCTTGTGTGGTAAGACTACCAGGAGAAAGCATCGTCTGTCTCAACAATATGGAATCAAAATACTTTGTACAGCTGTACACAGCACCATGTCTGGAGAGAAAAATAGTCCTGGTCCACTATTCCACTTCCAGGATGGAGCCATCCAGCCCTAACCTGATTCTCTACCTTCCTTTTTAAAAAGGTACTCCTAACTCTGTTTTTCATTATAATTAATCCAGCATCTCTTTCCCACATGGGGACAATGATGAAGCTACTGCCACAATTAACTTTTTCTGGAAGTTTCTATCTGTTAGTCATTTCCCTCCACTGTGGCGCCATATTTGCTCAAGATAATGGATCGTGGTAAAGTTTCACTGGATGTGATTCGAGTGGGTTTCCTTAAATAATTTTGACTAATTGGATTCTACATTGTATGTAACTGGATATTAATTTAACCTATTTGTCTTGTAAAGTGCTATGAATTGAGGTAAGCAAAAAAAACAAACTAAATTGACTCATTAACTTGATTTCCCTCCTGAGAACTTCTGTACAAAGAAAATGTTTAGACTGCTGAAAACTTGTAGAAGTAAAAAAAATAAAAAATAAAAAACTTGTCCCTTTTTAAGCACTAAAGGCACACACAGAGGTTAGGTGTTATCTGTACCTCTTTAGTAAAGTATTTTGGTTTCCAGGGTTTGTTATCCGCTGCCCTCTTCCTCTCCTCCACCCTCTGACTCTCCTCCAGCCTGTGTTTGTGCTTCGTGGCTTCGTCCATGTTCCCTTCCTTCAGTGACTTGGTGACATGCTGCCACAACCGCCTGCAAACCAAGATGAAACAGGACAACTTTGTGAACTCTGACCTAACTCTCGTTCAGTTACAAACATCTACTTGATAGACCATGTGTTACGCTACGTAATGCACAACTCCATTGCACATTTATTCTGGCCAATATAAGGTTTCTTTCTCTCCTTGTTCATCTTGTTTGACATGTATCAAGAAATGACCATTTATTGGTTTCTAGCAGTGTTATACAGACTGCTGAGATTTACAACTTTTACAAAATTCAGCAGCATGTGTCCTGACGAAGACCAGGAGGTGGGAGCACATTACACCAGTCTTCAATTCATTGAAGCCGCAGAGAGCGTTCATGTTTTTAAGAGCAGGCTCAAGACTCACCTTTTTACCTTAGCATTTAATATAATCTGTTTAACTGCTCTGCATGTTTTACTTGCTTATATTTTATCAATGTTTTATTGTCTTAGTTTTATCATATTTATCCACTGCTTATTTTTATATTCCTTCCAGTGTTTCCTCTATGGGAGCGGGGATTTATGTGGGGCCATTTATAATCTGTAAAGCACTTTGAGTTGCAATGTTTGTATGAAAAGCGTTTGATTTGATTCAAAAGGTAATAATAAGACTTGAATTTTTCACATTTGTGTCACGTTACAACCCAAAACTTCAATCTAGTAAAAAACAGAGTGGCACGCATGTGTATTTAACCCTTAATAAAAACAAGTCTCTTCAAAGGTTACCTGATTGGTAAATAGTGTGCATTTTAGTCTGGTCATCAATCATGGTGTTGTGTAAAGGGCTCAGATGGACGTTAGAGAACATAGAGCATTATGAAGACCAAGGAACACAAGTGAAGTTATAAAAACAAGCATTCATCTGAAAATGAAGAGTAAGGCTACCAAGACATGGCACTAGTCAGAAAAAAACATCAAGAGGCTAATGGCAACGCTGGAGGAGCTGCAGAGCTCCACATCTCAGGTTGGAGAATCTGTTTTTACAGCAACTGTTAGTTGAGCACTCCACTAATCTGGGCTTTATAGAAAGGATGGCAAGAAGAAAGGTGTGAGCCATGTAGGGAGAGGGAAAGCAAAGATTTGGATGAAGGCGTTGTGGTCAGAGATCAACTATTACCGTTTTGAACTTCATGCAAAAATTATGTGTTGAGGTACAAAGTGGTGTAAGCATCATGGTGTGGGGAGAAACCCTGTTCATGACTGTGAAGGACTTGGGACCCAGGAGGAGATTCACCTTCCGACATGACCACATAAACATACAGCCAGAGCTACTATGGAATTGTTGAAATCCAAACATATTCATCTGTTGGATCTGGACTTTGACTGGTCCACTTTGAGTACAATTGAGAAACTGTGGCAAGACTGAAATCTACCTGAGCTGAAAAATTGGCAAAAGTTTTAATAGAAATTGACACCACACACAATCCTATTAAAATGCATTCAAGGTTGTAACATGACAAAAATTAGAAAAAAGTTAGAGAACACAAAAAATACCTGTAGTTTATATTAATCCAACTTTATAACTATCAAAAGCTTCAGTGACTGACTGGTGGTTTGTTTTCACCTGGACTCCATCCTGCCCTGCCTCTCCTCGGGTCGCAGCTTCTTCCTGGTGACCGGAAGCTTGGACGTGTCGATCACTTTGGTTTCCCCGCTGCTGTAGGTGAACTCCAGCGTGCCGTTCCACTCGCCCTGCGCTTTGCACACGATTGTGTTAGTCGGGTTGTGTTTCACCTCTGCTGTCACCCTGTAGGTTGAATTAAAGAAAATATTTCAGAGAAAATGATTGTGAACTTTATTTTCATTTATTGTACATTTAAGTTTCAGAAAGTAATAATTTAGTTGGATGTTAAAAGAGTTTCTTTTGATGAAGGTTGTTTTTTTTGTTATTTTGAGCTCAATTCTGATTAAGCTACTTGACTCTGAGCTCAGACAGGAAAACCTTTTCAATTTTTGAGAGGTTCCTAAAGCAAACAACCACATTCAGATCAGACACTATTAAAAGTTAGTTTTTGTATACACTGTAAAACTTAGAAGTCTATTTTTATATCTGGCATTTCTTTCTAAATGCCAGAAAAATGAGCAATATTAACTTTTTAAAATTAGAATAGAATAATCCTTTATTGTCTTTATTGTAATTATGTACATAAAGGACAATATTACAAAATCAAAGTACTGTGCAGTTATTAAAAATAAAGTGGCCTACTCAGATTTGAATGAGCAACTGAGTAGGATAATTTAAAAACTAAAAATATTTACAGAATGTGCATGTATAGTTGTGCATTGAATAGTAAACGTATTATTTACAAGAAGTTACCAGAATATACAGTCAACTCACTTCACAGTTTTTTCATCATGATTCCATCTGTTTTGTCACTAGAGCTAAACATTACAATATTAGTTTAATCAAACCTTGGGACACGTCTCTAAAATGCAAGGTCCCTTCTCCCTGAGAGCATTTGCCAACCGTAATCTAGCCTTTTATGTTTTTAGAGTAATTGCTTCTTCCTCACTGAGTGAGTTTTCAGCCCATGTTGGTACAAGAATTGTTTCACTGTAGGAAAAGACTCTCTTACTATTCCGACTAAAACATGTTCCTCTCTGGGTCACAGAATCCGTCTCAATCCTTTACGGTTTGTTGTCCGTACATTCTCATGCTGTTATTACATAGGATTGTTTGAACAAATAAACATGGGACATTCATTTGAACACAAATGTTAACCAGACCTGAGTAGGTCTACCAAATGATTTCTCCTATTTTGGCTGTTTTCTATTATGTCACCAGTAAATTCAATTAACTCCAATGTTGTGAACTATTAGAAGCTCCAAAGCAATTGCAATCTTTGTCCATGTTGAGCTCTGATTGATATTTGTACTGTTATATATTCTGGCATTTAACATTGAGACATTTGGTATTCCTAACTGACCTAAAACAGAAAATATTGTGATTTCATGTCAGACAGTGAGGTTTTTAATACAGTAAATATCTGGTTTCCAGTGTGTGTGATGAACCACTCAGTGTTTAATAGTCGTATTTTTATGTAGAGTTGGACATTTTCAGCATAAAAATTGCTTTAGGAAACCGTGTTAGATGTTTCTAATGAATAATAATTTAGTTGTGGGAACAACTGTGGGAACGCCTGTTCTGTAATCTCTTAAATGGAAAAAAACCTTACATTGTAGTAAATTGAAGTAAAATCTGAACAATGGAGGATCGGCAGGAAACTAGGCTCTATTCATGTTGCCGCCGTCAGTCTGCAACCTCTATTGCAATAGAGATAGATAAATTAAAAAGTCAGACAGCTTCACAAAGGAATAATCTTCCACAGTGTCTGGAGCTTTTCTGAATGACGTGTCAGAGAAGAGATGCAGCAGCCTGGAGTCCTTTTTCACAGGGAGTTGTACATATAAAAGCTGTTAGATTTTTTTTTAAAAAGGCTTACCTGTGCACCTTCCCCCCATAGAAAGGCTTTGTGTGAAAGGTCACCGTGGCTGAGTAGCCGCTCTTGATGCAGTTGATGGAGACTTTTCCCCCCAGCTCCACCCAGGGAACGGTGAGGATGGAGCGGGCGTAGGCGCAGGGCAGAGTGAAGACGTACTCCTCGTCGTGCTCCAGGAGACACAGGACGCCTGAGAGGAAGAGAAGGTGGTGAAGTGTGCATGTTAGGCAATTAGATTCATCAGTGAGAGGAAACCGTTTGAGCAACAGGAGCTCCGCGTTTATTGTTTAGATGTCTAACCTGATGGGGTGTAATTTTAACACATTGACATGAATCTTTAATTCATCGTTATTACTGAATACATAGATTCAGTATTAAATACTTATCTATTATGTTTGTGTCAGCGCTTTACATTGTAAAACTTGCTAAACAGAAAATAAAGCATTTTAATAAAATTAGCATTATAGTACACCCTGCAAAGCATAATTCTTCTAAAAGTTGTTCACATTTTACTGCATCATGACCACAAACTTCTAGGTGCTCTACATAGATTTTATGATATCTGTAAAATGCTACTTTTTTTAAATTTTGCAAATAAAAATCTGAAAAATGTGGCGTACATTTGTAATCTTCATCAGTTTGACAGTTCTAAGTAAAATCCCATGCCACCAGTTGTTTTCATATTGAAAATGGCCTTTTGACCAAATGGAGTTCATGTGTGTGTAATTTAATTTCAGCATAATTCTACCTGTTCTGCGCAGGGTTCAGAGGGCTGTTGGAAAATTAATAAACATTAATAAACAGCATTAATATTTTAAAACAATATTTTAGACTATAAACATCTCTGAGCTACTTAAAAAGAAGAGAGGTCTGTAATTTTCATTATAGGTACACTTTAACTGTGAGAGACAGAATGTTAAAAAAAAAATCCAGAAAATTACATTAAGATTTTCTTACAGAATTTATTTGTATAATGGTGCAGAAAATAAGTATTTAGCACCTACAAACAAGCAAGAATTCTGACCCTCACAGACCTGTTACTACTTCTTTAAGAAGCTGTTCTATCCTTCACTAGTTACCTGTATTAATGGCACCTGTTTGAACCCGTTATATGTACAAAAGTCCCCTGTCCACACCTTCAAACATTCAGACTCCAACCTCCACCATGGCCAAGACCAGAGAGCTGTCCAAGGACACCAGGGAGAAGATTGTACAAGACTGGGATGAGCCAATCAACAATAGGCAAGCATCTTCGTGAGAAGAGATCAACTGTTGGAGTAATTATTAAAAAATGTAAAAAATAAAAGATCAGATCTTCAACCTAAGGCTCCTTGAAAGATCTCACTTTGTGGGGTTTACATAATCTTGAGAAAGGTGAGGAAACAGAAACAGTCCAGAACTACACAGCGGGAACTGGTCAATGAGCTGAAGAGAGCTGGGACCACAGTAACTAAGGTAACTATTAGTAACACACTACGTCGTCATGGACTCAAATCCTGAAGTCTCCCTGCTTAAGCCAGCGACCATCTGGATGATGCAGAGGAGGACTGGGAGAATGTCATGTGGTCAGATGAGACCAAAATAGAACTCTTTGGTATAAACGCCACTCACGGTGTTTGGAGGGGGAAGAATGCCAAGTTGCATCCCAAGAACATCATACCCACTGTGAAGCATGGGGGTGGAAACATTATGCTTTGGGGCTGCTTTTCTGCAAAGGGGACAGGACGGCTGATCCGTATTCAGGAAAGGATGAATTGGGCCATGTATCATGAGATTTAGGGCAAAAACCTATTTCCATCAGTGAGAGGACTGAAGATGAAACGTGGCTGGATCTTCCAGCATGACAGTGATCCCAAACACACCGCCCGGGAAACGAAGGAGTGGCTACTTAAAGCATTTCAAGGTTCTGGAGTGATCTAGCCAGTCTACAGATCTCAATCCAATAGAGGATCTGTGGAGGGAGTTGAAAGTCTGTGTTGCCTAGCAACAGCCACAAAACATCACAGTTCTAGAAAAGATCTAAATGGAAGAATGGGCCAAAATACCAGCTACAGTGTTCAAACCTGGTGAAGACTTACAGAAAACGTTTGACCTTTCTTTGTAAATGAACTTTGACCAGAAACTTATTTTCTGCATCCCTATACAAATAAATTATTTAAAAATTATACTTTTTTTTTTTTACTTTCTCTCTCACAGTTAAAGTGTGCAGATGATAAAAATTACAGACCTCTCTTATCTTTTTTAAAAGGTGCACAGTAAGTGGCTGCCACCTAAACTGACAAGCCAGGGAAGAAGAATATAAATCAGAGAAGCAACTAAAGGCCTGAGGTAAATATAAATGGATGTTAAATAAAAGATTAAATAAAAATGTAGGAGATGCAGCAAACACGGGACAGAAGGTGCTCTGGTCAGATCTGAACAACGTTTTTGCCTACTTGCCAAAAGTAATTCTCGGGGAAAACCCACACTACACATCATCCCCACAGTGAAACAGTGTTGACAGCATTATGCTGTAGGGATGCAGTTCTTCAGCGATGACATGGAACAAAATATCAGACAATCCTGGAAGAAAACCTCTTGGAGTCTGCAGAAGACTTGAGATTGGGCTAGAGGTGCGCCTTCCAGCCAAAGAATGACCCCTAATACAAACCCAAAACAAAGCAACGAATTCCCTTTAAAGAGGCGGTGGTGAGACCCACGCTAAAAAAAATGCAGTTTAGATTGTCATGATTTTAACAGCTTTCGACCAGTATCCAATGTACTATTTTCAAGCAAAATCTTAGAAAAGCTTGTTTTAATTCAACTTAATGATTTTATTATTGAGCACAATGCCCTAGAGAAATTTCAGTCTGGTTTTAGGATGAACCACACCACTGAGGTGGCCCTTTTGAAGCTTTTAAATTATTTCAGATTAAACTATGATGTACAGAGGGTGACAGTGTTGGTTTTACTGGATCTTTGATGCATTGGACCACACTATTCTTTTGACCCGTTTAAAACAAATTGGCCGCTCTGGTGCTGTTCACAAATGGTTCACTTCCTATCTCACAGACAGGACTTTTATGGTAAGTTTACCTGCTCCTCTAGGGTCCACAGGATTACATGTGTTCCCCAGGGTTCAATTTTAGGCCCAGTGCTTTTTAACCTTTATATGCTCCCTCTTGGCAGTGTCATCAGAAGACATGGAGTTAACTTTCACAGTTATGCTGATGATACACAGTTGTACATCTCCGTGTCTCCCGATGACACACGGCCAATGGATGCATTTTAGACATCAAATCCTGGATGGCAGAAAACTTTCTCCAGATCAACCAGGACAAAACTAAAGTTTTAGTTATTGGTCTTGAGGCCCAGAGAGAGAAACTTTTACCAAAACTACAATCACTGTCTTTTAATCTTTCTTTACAAGTGAAGAACCTGGGCGTAATTATTAATTCTGAGCTGACTATTTTTCCTCACATTAAAAACATTACTAAAATAGGTTTTTATCAACTACAGAACATACCCAGAGTCAGCCCCATTCTCTCTCGGGCCAAAACGGAGACACTGATGCATGCTTTTATCTCCAGGAGAATTGATTATTGCATTGCCTTGCTTTCTGGTCTTCCCAAAGTGAGTATCTCATAGCTTTACAACTTCTACAAAATTCAGCAGTGCGTGTCCTGACAAAGACCAAGAGGCGGGAGCACATTACACCCATCTTAAATTCATTGCAATAGCTCTCCAAATGTTTTAGGATCGATTTTAAGGTTCTTTTAATGGTTTTTAAGTGTCTTAATGGTCTTGGACCTTCTTATTTTTCAGAACTGCTTTTACCATATGAACCTTCGTGGCTCCTTTGATGGCGTTTCCTTACCTTACCTGGCTCATCTGTACTCGGCCTGATTTCCTTTTTATTGTTGCTCTTGTGTGTGTGCGCACATGGGGGTTTGGTTGGGGGGAGGGGGGTTTAATGTGATCATGCTTTTAAATCTGTGGGAGAGGGGCGGGAATTTGGTTAATGTGGGGTCATTTTTAATGTGTAAAGAACTTTGAGTTGCAATTTTTGTTTGAAAAACAACGTTTGATTTGATTGATTGATTGACTGACTGACTGTTTGATTGACTGATTGATTGATTGAAGGGCCTAGTCCAAGCCCTAATCTTAATGCAATTGAGAATCTGCTGCAAGACTAAAAAATTATGATGTTCACAGACATTGAACCTGACTGAGCTTGAGCTCACTTCCTGGTTTTGCACTACTTTGTGTTGGTCTGTTGCAAATAATCCCAGCAAATCTTTGAGGTTCATGGTAGTAATTTTTAAGGCCATTGGTACAAACCCTGTAGAGACAGTACAATATCCGCAGATTTAATACCCAATTAACGCCGAAGCAGTTTAGTTCACCTCACCCTGGCTGGCTTTAGGGTTTCTAATGGAAAAGATCATGATCAGCCCTCTGAACACATTGTACTTGAGCATCATGGAGTTGTTGTTTTACGAATAGTTTTCAGTTCTTACAGTGGCTTGCAAAAGTATTCGGCCCCCTTGAACTTTTCCACATTTTGTCACATTACAGCCACAAACATGAATCAATTTTATTGGAATTCCACGTGAAAGACCAATACAAAGTGGTGTACACGTGAGAAGTGGAACGAAAATCATACATGATTCCAAACATTTTTTACAAATAAATAACTGAAAAGTGGAGTGTGCGTAATTATTCAGCCCCCTTTGGTCTGAGTGCAGTCAGTTGCCCATAGACATTGCCTGATGAGTGCTAATGACTAAATAGAGTGCACCTGTGTGTAATCTAATGTCAGTACAAATACAGCTGCCCTGTGACGGCCTCAGAGGTTGTCTAAGAGAATGTTGGGAGCAACAACACCATGAAGTCCAAAGAACACACCAGACAGGTCAGGGATAAAGTTATTGAGAAATTTAAAGCAGGCTTAGGCTACAAAAAGATTTCCCAAGCCTTGAACATCCCACGGAGCACTGTTCAAGCGATCATTCAGAAATGGAATGAGTATGGCACAACTGTAAACCTACCAAGACAAGGCCATCCACCTAAACTCACAGGCCAAACAAGGAGAGCGCTGATCAGAAATGCAGCCAAGAGGCCCATGGTGACTCTGGACGAGCTGCAGAGATCTACAGCTCAGGTGGGGGAATCTGTCCATAGGACAACTATTAGTCGTGCACTGCACAAAGTTGGCCTTTATGGAAGAGTGGCAAGAAGAAAGCCATTGTTAAAAGAAAGCCATAAGAAGTCCCGTTTGCAGTTTGCCACAAGCCATGTGGGGGACACAGCACACATGTGGAAGAAGGTGCTCTGGTCAGATGAGACCAAAATGCAAAACGCTATGTGTGGCGGAAAACTAACACTGCACATCACTCTGAACACACCATCCCCACTGTCAAATATGGTGGTGGCAGCATCATGCTCTGGGGGTGCTTCTCTTCAGCAGGGACAGGGAAGCTGGTCAGAGTTGATGGGAAGATGGATGGAGCCAAATACAGGGCAATCTTGGAAGAAAACCTCTTGGAGTCTGCAAAAGACTTGAGACTGGGGCGGAGGTTCACCTTCCAGCAGGACAACGACCCTAAACATAAAGCCAGGGTAACAATGGAATGGTTTAAAACAAAACATATCCATGTGTTAGAATGGCCCAGTCAAAGTCCAGATCTAAATCCAATCGAGAATCTGTGGCAAGATCTGAAAACTGCTGTTCACAAACGCTGTCCATCTAATCTGACTGAGCTGGAGCTGTTTTGCAAAGAAGAATGGGCAAGAATTTCAGTCTCTAGATGTGCAAAGCTGGTAGAGACAAACCCTAAAAGACTGGCAGCTGGAATTGCAGCAAAAGGTGGTTCTACAAACTATTGACTCAGGGGGCTGAATAATTATGCACACCCCACTTTTCAGTATTTATTTGTAAAAAATGTTTGGAATCATGTATGATTTTCGTTCCACTTCTCACGTGTACACCACTTTGTATTGGTCTTTCACGTGGAATTCCAATAAAATTGATTCATGTTTGTGGCTGTAATGTGACAAAATGTGGAAAAGTTCAAGGGGGCCGAATACTTTTGCAAGCCACTGTACATGCTTACAGGAAACCACTTGTGAGGCTGTATTTCGCTGCTGGAGGGGAAATCTGCATGTGGTGCCACTGTGTGCAGGAAACAGCGGGGATTAGTTAGAGATAAAACTATTCAGTGTTAACAAGAGCCTGAAGCTTTGGCATTAAAAATACACAACAAAGGATTCTGAAGATACAATGTGTTTAAAACTATTTTACAACCATTGTACATGGTCATTTTCAGGGGAATGTTTTGTTTAAGCCTTGTGAATCTGAAATATAAATCATTCAAATCTAAAATAAGGCCCCTAAACAAGCTGAAGTTTGCCTTTTCTGTTTCCAAGAGAAATGACTTGCAGATCCGCTTCATCTGCTGGGGATAGATTTTCCAGCTTTTTTTCTTCTCTCGTTCTTTCATCCCTCAATCTTTCAAACACGAGGCATGCTCCATGGGATGTTTAAAACTTTGAATATTGTTTTATAACCAAACTCTGCTCTAAACCTCTTCACAGCTTTCTGCCTATTCCGTCTACTGTATTCCTTGATCTTCATGATGCTGTTTATTCACTTACCTATTCACAAAACAGCTGGATTTATACTGAGATTAAATTATATAAAGGTGGAATAATAATAATGGGACCTCTGAAGCAATTGATTTCAACAGATTGTATTTAGTGCAATCAAAATGAAGCATGCCTAGATACTAATTTATGCCACATTTTTCCTGATTTTCTGATTAAAGACATAATTTTCCTTCCACTTACTAATTATTTGCTACTTTTTTAGTCTATCATATACAATTGAAGTACAAGTTTATGGTTATAATTTGACAGAATAGAAAAGGTGAAAGGAAATGGAGTTTTTTGGTTAAGACACATTTTCCTTAACTATCTATTAGCTCTTTGACCCCCAAGGTATAGTTACTGACATCAGATTGAATTAGCTGCTGTAAAACCCTCCTGATTTACTCCTGCTGACTAACTGCCCACAAATGACTGGTCCTACAAGAATCAGTAGCTGTTGCAAAACGAACAGCAATCAATAAGTCCTGAGGTGAATGTCACCATGTCCTCCAACTCTAGCAGAAATGAGTCACAAGCTGCCAAAAGGTGTTCCGAGGTCTGACTGAATCTGTCCAGATGCCGCACTCGAACTCAAGGACTTCATGTACTTCAGCTGCTGGTGATTCATCCCAAACAGGTGACTGTACGGGGTGTTCAGGTGCTGATGGAGAGGTCAGGATTGTTGTTTCATGTGGCGTCATCGGGTTTCAAACCAAAAGGTTTGCTCCAACAACAAAGCACATATTTCAAAGGTTCTGTTTGAAGTCTGTTACAGACAGAAGGCTCAGATTTATTATCTTTTTGTCTTGCAATTTACTTCTGGATGTTCCCGTGTTTCAGACTTTTCAAAGACTGGAGTTATAGCTGCAGATCTCTGCAGAATTAGCATTATCTTTTTAAACACGTTTAGTTTGATAACTACTCCACAAACGTGTCTACTAGTTTTTGTTTATTGTAGTAGACATACACTTTTAAGCAAAAATAAAAAAACTACATGAGATGAAAGTCAAAATTGTAGGCCTGTCTTAAGTTTGGCTTGTAAGTCCCTTGTTTGCAAGGTAAGAAAGTCAGAGAAAATAATCTAATCAAGCTCGAGAGACAAAATGTTGTCTGATTAGTGTACAGGACTTCAATGCCTCAAATTGGCCAATGTACCATAAAATCATATTGCAACCTTCTTCCTTCCGTTAAGACACTGAAGAGGGGTCATGAACGGCTCTTCCAGCATAATAACATGCACCATAAAGGCAACAGAAAAAGCTAAAGAAGAATTGCGTGAAGGTCATGGAGCAGGCTAACCAGTCTCCAGACCTCAGTCCTTTAAGCCTCGTTTCCATTGAGTGGAACGGTGTGGCTTGGTCCGGTCCGGTATTGCGTAATTCTGACTTTTCATGGGAGCGTTTCCACTGCTTACTGAACTCTCCTTGAGCGGGCGGGGTTTTCCCTGAACGCTTGATGGCGTCATACTGGAGGGACGAGGAAGTGGGTGACGCAAGAAAAACAGAAGAAGAGGAGAAAGAAAGTAACAACAACAACAACGGAGTCCATCCAGCAGCTCATGGTTGTCTTTCTTGCTATTTGTTTTTTTCTTTACACAAATACGACGGCTGTGTTCAATAAAAGGCTCAGTGTGGAACAGAGGACCAGTGTGTAAAGTTGTCGCAGGGGTAATGTTTAAACTTACTACAGTGTTTTTGAGTTCACTCAATCAAAAGGACTGTGTTATGTGATGCCAGTAGCTCCGCCCTAACCGTAGACTCTTGTCCTGTGGACCTACACCTGAAGGGGGAACATTAATGAACAGGTACGGGCCTGCTATATGGGCCGCTTTTACAATGGAAACAGACAAAAAGGCTGACCGGACCGAGCCAGACCAGACCGCTCAGTGGAAAAGAGGCATTTTAGATAGGAGGGAATTGAAATGTTTTGTCAACTTGCAGCCAAGCAAGTCGGATTTATACGTTTCTGGAAAGAGGAGTGAACCAAAACACTCCTCCTCCCCCCCGAGCTCTGAACAAACCTGGTGTTCACCTACAGAAAGCATCTTGCTGCTGTGCTTGCTAGTAATGGTTTTACACAAAGGGTCAGAAACCTTTACCATCCAAAGAGTAATTTTTGCCCCCATTCCAGCTAAATAAAACTTGTTTAGAGCCATAAGTGTTACATGAAAAAAGACAACTAATATTTTTTGATAGATATCTACTATCTCAAATTTGTTGTCATTTTTAAAGAACCACCATTTTATTTCTATTTTTAGACTAACATTCAATGAAATTATTCAGTGGAAAAACTGCTAAAAGCTGCATTTGCTATATATTTAAAAGCATGTTCTTCATCATACTAGCCAAAGTTATTAAGAGCCACAGAGGGAGGTCCAAAAAGCTGATTTCAGCTCCGGAGTTGCAGGTTGCAGAACCCTGTTTCACACCAGGCTCTAAGTCACTTCTATGCAATGCGATTTTAATATATTTAATATTCTGTCTTCCAACATTAAAATAGAAATAGCGCAAACGTAATGTTTTAACAATTTCTGTAAGAATAGGGGGCGGGTCTTCGTAGAAAACAGATCAAAACTGTCCAAATATTGATGGCTCGTTCATAAACTGGCAATAGATGTTCAACTTCATAAATGAACATTAAGGGTTTCAGAGTAATGCATGAGCTCCACATTTAAACAAAAAATACGAAACGTGTAAATCAGTCTAAATGTTTAAAACACTAGATATGTCCATTTAAATTGAAATAATGAGCATTTTCACATCAATGTTGAACCTTAAGGGTAACAGAGTCGAATTTGAACCATAATAAAACTGCCTTAATGCAACAATTGCTTCATCCAATTCTAGGACAAACTCCCTCCAGTTTCTGTCAATGTGAATAATGAATTAACTGCTGCTCAGTTCAGCTGGGTGCAGTCTTCAAGGGCCTTTTCTGGTGCTTTGTTTTTGTTTTGTCCAGAAGCAGCAGAAATCAGGCGACACAGCATGGTGGTGCATTTGTGCTGCGGTTCTATTATGTAAGGATGTTTTGTCCTTTAGATGCAGGCATGTTGCGGAGTCCTCCCTTACAAAGCTGCCTCTTCTCCGCTGAGACTGCAATTTTTGGCAACTTTTTATCCCTCAAACATAACAAAAACCTTTACTGGGATGACAAATCTTCCAGGACCCTGGGAAACTTTTTCAAAAGTTAAAAAAGGCGGGTGGCGTTCCAGATAAACAACATTTTCCTAAATGTTATTGAAATAGTTGTCAGAAATCACGGATTGAAACAACATACACTAATATTGTAAACAGCACTCTAGGCAGTCTTTTGATTCAAAGATTTGGGAATTGGGAATATTTTTCACAAAGCATCGGTTTTCTTTCTGAACTAAAAACATCTGATTGTAATTAAAAACCTGGCAGGTTGGAAAGGTTGTTAACTTCCTGGTCAGAAGCTTTTAAAGATAATTTCAATTGGATATTAATTGATTTTTTGTTACACTTAGAAAATACCTCCACATTTACAGTTGAAACCCGAAGTTTACATGCACCAAATAAAAAAAGACCCATAAACCCTTTTTCCTCACCTTCTGAAGTTAAATCAGACCAAACTTCTCTTGTTTTAGGTCAGTTAGAATTACCAAAATTATTTCTATTACCTAAATATCACAATTGTGAGAGAAAGAACATGTCAGAAATTTATTTATTAATGTTTTTAAGATCAGAAGTTCACATACACTTCATTGCTATTTCTTTAAACGACAAGGTAAAGCCCAGAAGATGATGTCATGGCTTTGGAACCTTCTGATAGGTTAACTGACACATCTGAGTTAATTGGAGGCACATCTGTGGATGTATTTTAAGGCCACATCTGGAACACATTGTTTTCTAGTTTTACACAATGAGAAATTAAGATATGAGAAAGAGAATTGTGGGGCTGCACAAGTCTGGCTCATCCTTGGTAACAATTACCAGATGCTTGAAGGAACATCTGTCCAACCATCGTACCACTCAAGAAGGAGACGGAAAATTGAAAAGGTTCTGGGTCCTGAGATAAATGAGTTATGGTCCGAAATGTGCAAATCAGCCCCATAGCAAAAGCCAAAGACCTTGTGATGATGCTGCTGAAGCTGGTAGTGAAACCGACATAGGCTGAAATGCCACTTAGCGAGGGGGAAGCCATTACCCCAAAGGAAACACACAAAAAAGCCAGATTGTATTTTGCAAATGCACACAAGTTAGAAGTACTTTAATTGTTGGACATGTCCTGTGGTCTGATAGAACTAAAGTGGAACTGTTTGGCCATAATAATCATCATTACATCTGGAGGAAGGAGGGAGATGCTTGTAATTCTGGGAACATCATCCCAAATGTATCATGTTGTAAGTCTGTTTTGCTGCAGGAGGAACGTGTGCACTTCATGTAATAGAATGCATCATGAGGAAAAAACTAAATATTGAAGCAAGATCTAAAGAAAAACTTAAAGCTTGGGTGTAAATGGGTCTTCCAGATGGATAATGACCCTGAGCATACAGCCAAAGCAGAATAAGGACAACAAAGTCAATGTTTTGGCGTGGCCATCACAAAGCCCTGATCTCAGTCCTATAAGGAATTTGTGGGCAGATTTGAAAAAGTCTGTATAGGCATGGCGGTCAACAAACCTGACTCAGTTCCACCGGTTCTGTCAGGAAGAATGGGCCAGAACTTCAGCAAACTATTGTGAGAAGCTCATGAAAGGAAACCCAAAATGTTTGAGCCAAGTCCTGCAGTTCAAAGGTACTGCTACATAAAACTGAGGAATTGTTTGTGAAATTCTGAGTTTGAAGACATTGATAATTAAATCTCTCACAATATTGCGACATTCAACTTTAGAAAGTGGGAACAAATGGTGTCTGTGTCTTTTTATTTGGTGTATGTAAACTTCTGCCTTCAACTGTAGTGTAGCTTAATGATTTAAAATGTTAGAAAATTAAATTTAGTGGAAGAAGTGAAATTGAATTGTGTTATATTTAAACAGTCTTGCACATGCCACCAGATAAATATGTTTCATTATAGGGTTGTTTTTTAATGGTACCTGTGGTTAAGAATAATGGCAAAACCTCAGCAGCACTCTGCACCAAAGCAATGCAAGAATGGTTGGTAATAACACGGAGCTATAGAATTTTATTTGTCACAAGGAAAACGTTTCCTGTTATATGTAGCTTCAGGGGACAGCAAGTAATGGACCTAGAGAAAGCATTAAGAGCCACAATTCCCATGCAATGGAGCGCTAGAGGCGTTAGTAGGCACAACTTGTTCTTCAAACAGTCTTACCACAGATGATTAATAAATGTTTAATCTGTTATATTTGATTTATCTTGTTTTCCCCCCTGATTGGGGGTACTCAGACAGCTGAGCTGTGTTTTTTAGTCAAGACCATCTGACCTGAAAATGAGTCAAGACCAAAAGGAAAACAAAGTTCAAGACTAAACCAAAACTGAGTGTTCGAGTACCACAACACCACACCCCTCTACTATCTTATATTTTGCATCCCGTTAAGGTAGAATTAACTGGAACAAGTAACATTTGTACCATTCACATATTTAAAAACTGTACCATCTTGTTGGACTTTTGTTTTTGCCCTCTTGGCAACTTTTACTTCAAGATGGAACAAAATTATTGAACATTGTTTTATTTTGAAAAGTAGACAAATTCTGTGTTGTGATTAACTACTTGATAGTTATTGTGGTTTGCTTGTATTTACTTTTCAGCTGTTTCAGAGAGGATTATTTTCAGTTTAAAATAACAGAAAATAGACCAAGATTACATATAATACAGAGCCATGATCTCTGTAACCCGTTACTCCATTATTTACCAGATTATTTGGGTTAGGGTGGTCTGACTCACCTTCTCCCACCATGGACACTCCCACAGACATGCCCATGAACTTGCTCTTGGTCCACACATGAGCGTTGACACACATCCGCCGCTCCCGGCACTCACAATAGAACCCAGACACAGGTGGATGATGGGACACCTGCTCTGCAACAAATCGGACTCTATAGGAGCCTTCGGGAGAGTCTTCCGCTTGCTGCGAGTTGTTGGATCCTCTGCCTGATTCCCGAGTCACCCCTTGGTTTGATCTGACCAAAGGTTTGACTTTATCCCGAGGTACTTCCCACGAACAGTGAAATGTCTCCCCCAGAACTGGGTTGTAGGGCTTCTTGGCCACAGCGCCTTTCCGTCCCTCGTGAAAAGCAGTCAGGTAGTACTCCACAAAGCGGACGATTCTGTCCTCGGCTGTGGCCCCAGCTGTGATTGATAGAAACATATCGGGGTGGGCCATGAAGTTGGCGTACATCTCTAGCAGGGATCGCTTTTCCAAAATGAATGTGGGCAGCACCACCTATGGAGAAGAGACAGGTTAAGAACTCTGTAGTATCTCAGCTGTAAACGTGGAGAGGAGAGTAGTGTCTCACTCGAGTGAGGTCCATCCCCAATTTGAGTTGGGAGAGAAGGTGAAGAATGACGCTCCGCTGGTCATCCAAAACGCCCAGGTCCTCCTCCTCATTGTCCTCCGTATCAGTCACCTCCTCACTGGGACTGATGTCCTCCAGCCCTGGGTGCTGCTGTCAAAACAAGAAGAACATATTTTACCTTTTCAACCTAAACTGACCACCAAGATGCTTTTAAACGTAACTGATCTTTTTTTTATTTTCTTTCCAAGAAGCCAAACATTTCAGCAATGTAAAAAAAGTCTGAATCAGTTGTTCTCCAGATTTTTTAAGGGTCATTTACAGTTGGGTTTTTTTTTTTTGGACTTGCCATAATTTTTTACTCAACACATGATTTGATGTAAAGGAAGGCAAGAACAGATTAGAAACAGATTTACATGGAGTCCTGTATATTAATCTGTAGGAATTCACACATTAATTTCAGTAGGATCCTATTTTTATTCTATAGGATTTGATATGATGTAAAGCCACCGTTTGAATACCTCCAATCCTTCTTTACAGGGTTTAAGAGTGTGTTTGTGGGAATTTTTGACTAGTCTTCCAGAAGTGTATTTCTTAGGTCAGACACTGATTGATAAGGCCTGGCTTGTAGTCTCTGAAAGTTTTGTCTTGATAGAGCTTGCTTTGTGCACAGTCAGATTGAAATAGGAAGGAGCCATCCTCAAAGTGTTCCCCTACATGTGAGAGCATTAAATTCTCTACAACTTTTTTGGTTGCTGAAACATTAGGCCTGTTTCCACTAGACGAGTTCTGGGACCTTTCTGGGAGAAGGGAAAGTGACAGAGAAAATACCATGGCTCTGTTTTCTCAGCCGTTGTATCTCCATACAAAATTGGCCGTAAATGGAATTTCCTAAGACGTCAGCATATCTCAACCGTTTCAGCAGTGAGTGAAGTCACTGACCAGCACCAGAACAACAAGAGATCGAGAATGGAAGAAACAGGCATAGCTGCCACTTTTCTAGTTGCTATGGTATATGCTGCTTTAGCAACTCGTTTGGCGAGGTCAGCTGATATAATTTCTTACAAGTTACAACCAATCAGAATGAATTAACCACAGCTCCAGCTGAGTAACTATACCGGGCCATTTCCGAGTACATACCCCAAAGCAGGAACTCGTTAGGCTCCTGAAATGGCCCAAAAAGTGGTCCTTTCAGGCTGACCCAGTGAAATGGAGACAAGCGCATACCGTAGGGGTCCAGTAAAATTACCCGGAATTTCTGATAGTGGAAACGGGCCTATTAAGAGCTCCTTTTACTGGAATGGAGCTGGAACGGAGCTGAGCCCAACTCTCAAAAAACAGCCAAACACCATAATCTCCTCTGCAACAAACTTTAAACCTGATACAATGCAGTCAAGAAGGTGTTGTCCTCCTGTATACTGCTGAAAGAAATCTAAGAAATATTAGGTGTACATACAGATCTATGTACATACGGGTCCTTTTCTCTGAACCTAGACACATCCATCGATTGCCAGAAACAGAGGCGCTAAAGAGAACACATCTCCACTGCTCTAGAGTCCAGCGTTGGCATGCGTTACATCACACAGTTATACTTTGCATTATACTGTTGACTCTGCTGAAAGGTAACCACCACAGCATCTATGGACCCTGTAGATGTTTGTACAAGCAGTCTGCATGTGTAGGTGCAGGATTTTATACACATAAGGTCATGGAAGTGATGGGAAAACAACAATTCAATAACTTGGATTGGTGATTTTTTGCAATACTGTGTATATTGAAAAAAAAAACGTTTTGTTTTTGTATTTTTTCTTAGAATGTTCTTTCCTAAAAAGCAATTCTCAAAGTTAAGGGAGACCCTTTAATGAAGTCTAGAAGACCTGTAGAGCTTTAATTTGCTTGCTGACAGCCTACACTGGGGCAAAAAAGTATTTAGTCAGCCACCAATTGTGCAAGTTCTCCCACTTAAAAAGATGAGAGAGGCCTGTAATTTTCATCATAGGAATACTTCAACTATGAGAGACTAAATTAGGAAGAAAATCGAGAAAATCACATGGTCTGATTTTTAAAGAAATTATTTGCAAATTATGGTGGAAAATAAATACTTGGTCACCTACAAACAAGCAAGATTTCTGGCTCTCACAGACCTGTAACTTCTTTTGTAAGAGGCTCCTCTCTCCTCCACTCGTTACCTGTATTAATGGCACCTATTTGTAGTCATTATCAGTATAAAAGACACCTTTCCACAACCTCAAACAGTCACACTCCAAACTCCACTATGGCCAAGACCAAAGAGCTGTAAAAGGACACCAGAAACAAAATTGTAGACCTGCACCAGGCTGGGAAAACTGAATCTGCAATAGGTAAGCAGCATGGTGTGAAAAAATCAACTTTGGGAGCAATTATTCGAAAATGGAGGGGCGTCGCGTAGCGTACTGGTTAAAGGCCGGTGCCCCATGTTCAGAGGCCTCAGTCCTCGATGCGGCTGTCCAGAGGTTCGCTTCCAACCCGCGGACATTTGCTAATGTCGCTTCCCCACTTCTCACCCCCTTTCTGTACGCTGTCCACTATACAATAAACACCACTGTGGCCACCAGAACATTTAAAAAAAGAAAATGGAAGGCATACAAGCCCACAGATAATCTCCCTCGATCTGGGGCTCCACGCAAGATCCAACCTCGTGGGGTCAAAATGATCACAAGAACAGTGAGCAAAAATCCCAAAACCACACGGGGGGACCTAGTGAATGACCTGTAGCAATGCCAATGATACACAACTGTATTCATCCATAAATCTTGATGAATCCAGTCAGTTAGGTAGATTGCAGGCATGTCTGGAAGACATAAATTCTGGATGACTAAACTTTTTTTCTCTTAAATTCTGACAAGACAGAAGTCGCTGTCTTTGAACCAGAAGATCTAAAAAAGAAACTAGTTAGACAATCACTTCATCTGAATGGTATTAAATTGGCCTCCAGGAATAACGTAAAGAAACTTGCTGTTATTTTTGACCAGGACATGACATTCAAATCCCATATAAAACAGGTTTCTAGGATTTCCTTCTTTCACCTTCAGAATATTGCTAAAATTATAAACATCCTATCCAGGAGTGATGATGAGAAACTAGTCCATGCGTTTGTTAACTCAAGGCTGGACTACTGTAATTCTTTACTATCAGGAAAGTCCACAAAATGTAATCAAAAGCCTTCAGCTGATCCAAAATGTGGCAGCAAGAGTTCTGATGAATATTAAAAAGAGAGATCACGTTGGCGCAGCTGGTAGCACAGTTCACCTCACAGCTAGAAGGTCCCGGGTTCGATTACCGCCAGGGACGCTGTGGGTGCTGAGGGTGTGTTTGTTCCCCCGCATCATCGTCACCCACACCCTGGGTGGGGTTGGCGAAAGGGCCTTTCTGTGTGGAGTTTGCATGTTCTCCCCGTGTTCCCTTGAGCAGCTAATGTGAGCTACTCCCACAAAAACATGCACTAGTCCTGGGGCTGTATACTGCCATCCTGAACCATCTCTCTAGTTATGCTGCTATAGGCTTAGACTGCTGGAGGACAGACTGACCACTTTTCTTCACTCTGCTACTTTTCTCTTCTACTACTCTCCAGTTGCAATATTTGCTGTGTTTTTCTCTCCATAGAATCTACACCTGGTCTGGTATCCTGCTTAGCTGCAATGCCCTGTTGCACGGGGGCATCAATTGGGATGATCCTCGCAGTAACTGAGCATCCCCCGTGTCCTGTTGTCAACTTTTTACTTTCTTTAATATAGAAAGTACTCTTACATCAGTTCTTTTTGTTCTGTGTTTCTGCTCTGTCTTCTAAAACCCCCACACGGTCGTGGCAGATGGCCGTTCGTACCGAGTTAGATTCTGCTGTAGGTTATCCTGTTAAAGGGGAGTTTTTCCTCTCCACTGTCGCTACATGCTTACTCAGTATGAGGGATTCCTGTGGTTGGAGTCTGCATCAAAGGGGCGCAACTGCCAGTCAATGACTCGATGCAATCTGATGGGATTCCTTTAAAAGAAAACAAACTAAAACTTTTAAACTGATTGGAATGATTGTATTGAAATGACTTTTCTTGCAAAGTGCCTTGAGATGACATCTGTTTTAAATCGGTGCTATATAAATTAACAGAATTTAATCTAATGATAATTTATCACCTGGACAAAAGGTCCTTCTTCCTATGTAAAATGTTCTCTTTATACCACTGAGGCCTAAAACTAAACTATACGGCTTTTGTTTTCAGTGATAAAGCAGACACTGAACACACTGTTTTAAATAACTGAGCTGGATGAAACTGAAACATTTCAGATGTGATTACAAATGAAGTGGGTTTTTTTTAGTTTCCTGTTTTACTAATTTTCATGAATAAAGACTCCTTAAAATAATTTGTTATAAAAACATAAATCAGCTATATTGATAATGCCGTTTAATTCCTCCACATCTGTGATAGCTGCAGCCAGAGGCATCGTGTTCAGGGAAAGCCTTCAGGGAATTTCGATACATCTGCCACAAATGTTCACTGTGACATCCAAAAGCATGTTTTTGGTTGTAGCTGAAAAATGCTCACACTATTTAAAGGAAAATATAGCGGAAATGTCCCTTTATCATACAACTTGTTATGATCATATTTTGAACACAAAGTGGAAGAAGAGTACCATTCTAGTTATGATATAAACATTTCTCAGATTCCAAATCAACATATAAAGATGGGCCAAGAAATTAGTTCATATTTATTTTTATTAAAATTTTTAGTGCGCACATTAAAATAAAGCCTTTTTGCTACGATGAAGACAAAATACCCAAATGTATCCCTAATTAGTCAGATGTTTCCTGACTCTTATCTGCAGCCTGTTATATCCACTCAGCCTTGTCATCCCTCCATGTAAGGAGCTGTCAGTATTTTATCAACATGAGTCTCATGGTTCTTTCAGTCTCCCAAGGTGGGATATTCTCTCCTACATGCAACAAGCATTAACCTATCACCATTTATGAATTATTTAAAGCTGACACCAGCTGTGTCTCTCATTTTTGTTCAGTCATTTAACTAAAATTGGCTTAAAGGTTAAAGAAAAGTTGGTCCCTTTGATTTCTGCTAACGCAACCCAGGGCAGGAAAGAGGGAGGAAAGTATGGAAAAAAAAAAAAAAAAAAGGTTGATGCATAATGCACTAAGTGCTCCCAAGCCCATGGGCAACAACTCCCAGCTCTTCATTCTCTGCTTCTATCTGTGTATTCCATGCACTTACAGTTAAAGATAAAGTGTGTAAAGGTCTTGAATCATTCGCTTGTTTCTCTATACAAAAAAGTTCATTCCCATTTAACTTTCTCACAGTTAATTTACAGCTACAGGCTTCAATGTAGTTGATTTGAATTTTGCTGTACCATTAGCCATGATGATGAAACTGGACTACAGAGACAGACCTCCTGCTATAGGAACTAATAATCCCACAATGCACTGCATTCAACCCACCTTCAGTTTCAACAAGAGGAGGAATTTCACTGCATGAATTTGTGACATCATCACCCCAATATAGCCTATGCTCCGCCCTGACTTTGGCCTCTTTGTCTGTGAGTCGCCACATAGAAGAGACATCCACAAGCGCATAACCTCCACCTTCGGGGATAGGGTTGGAGTAGCTTCTGGAAGAAGCTCCTTGGAACCAAAAATATATGTCGGCTGATCGTGGATCAGGTAACTGTATTTCGGCTGATGGAATAAGTCTCGAACCTGACTTGTTCAAAACTCTGCAGAAGGAATCTTTGAATTTCAGATTACACCAAGAGAGACATCCTCTTTGCATCTGAGGGCCTTCTGTCCTGCTGCGGGGGAGAAGCTGAGAGGACAACTTAGGACGTTCCAGCACAACCGCCGCTTGTCGCAAGGCCTGCTGCTAGCTGCAACCATTGCTAGCCGCAACCCTAGGCAGCTGTTGCTAGCCGATCAGCTAACCATAGCTGGTTATCCATTAAATAAGGCTCAGAACCCAAACAAGACCTTTCTACAAAGATCTTAAAAGCATTCAAGTAAGGTTGTGTCTGGACAGAGAGAAATTAGCTTAGGATAAACAGTTTAATGATTTTGTCAATTTCACTGTACTTTTGCTGCATTTGTAATATTTTATTCTTTAAACTGCTTGGACACAAACAGGCTGTTTGACCTGTGGTATAAACAGTGTTTTAATAAGGTTAAACATTGTTTTTCTTTTTGTGCGGTCTAACTCAGCAGTCTGCTGGCGCTTATAAACAATTAGGAATGTTATTTATAGTATTCAAAATACAGATCGGCTTTAAAATAGATAGTTTAAACACCAAAAACTAGTCTTAAAAGTCATTTTGAAACCATTTTCTTAATATACCAAAATACTAAAATTAGATCCATCACTGCAGTGACTGATCAAAAAGCAAATCAATTTGCAAAAAGGTTGTTGATTTCTAATTCAGCAAATTATCTACCGAAACATTACTTCCGCATTTGGACCTAAATTACAAATTGAATTAATAGTTGCCCAAAGCAATCATTCATAGTTATTCATAGCTAAAACAAACCTATTGTTGCACAGCAATGTTTTAGACCAACACAAAGCTGTGCATAATTGTGCGGTGAGAAGAAAATTTTACATGTTTTTTTAAACCTTTCAACACGCAGTTGTTGTTTAAAGGCATCAAAGTTTGTTAGGGAAATGTAGTGAACAAACAGTACCTCCCTGACCAGTTTAGTCAAACTTTGAGGTCTAGCCAGATCTTCAACATATACGAAAAGTCAATTTTTTTGATAACTTTTGATTCCCAATGCCTGAAGGCGAATCCTGACTAAGTTACAAGTCGATCGGTCTAAATTTGAAGGAGGAGTTTGATAAAATGCCTGTAAACGTCAAAAAAGGGTGAAATTTTTATGTTCAAACCAAGATGGCCGACTTCCTATGCGTTTGGGACTATGACGTTTTGTAGCTTTTTGGCGGGTCTTAGGAAATACTACAAGTGTGCCGAAAGGCATGACTGTGCGATGAACTAAGCCAATGGAGGAGTGTGTTTTGAACATTTCCAGGTGGCGCCGTTGAGCCATTTCTGTTGCAACTTTTGCCTAACATTTGAAACTACAATAGATGATCAACTGATGAATGGTGCCTGTTTCAGGTCCTGTACAAGATTTTTGCTGATTTACGAATATTATTCATCCGCTGCAAATGCATTTTTACCTTTGCCAAGGATGTTATGTTTTCCCCAGGGTTTGTTTGTCCATTAGTTAACATAACTCAAAAGGTTAGATGGATTTTAATGAAAGTTTCAGGAAGTGTCCACAGTGGAACCAGGAAAGAGTGATTACATTTTGTGGGGTGATCCAGATCACTGTTGGGGGGGTGAGCTGCCCTGGCGGAGGAGATAACTCTCCGGGTTATTTATGCCACTTCATTTCCTTTTCTCATTTAGATAGTACACACTGCACGATATGAAACCATGCAAAATTAAGTACAAGGAGCAGAGAGAAATAAGTGAAGGAAAACTTAAAGGCCTTCAGACCACTTTAACACTTTATACGAAAATATGTTTCCTTGGAAGCAAAGCAGAGAAAATAAAGTTTGGCTGAAAACTTTCGCACTGTACTGAATGTGGCTCTTACACAGTTTCATTTTTAGGAAAACTGCTGCAAGAATGCAAAGGAAATTTTCACTAAAACTCCCAAAACATGACTGCATGTAGGAGCAGAAACCGAACGAGAGCGACAGAGATTTCCAGGAGCCAAGTATCTGACTCTCATCTAAATATTTTATTCAGCACAGGCATCTGTGCAGCTTCACATAACCACTCATTGATGCACACACTGGGAACACTCTGCACCAAAAACATTTTGTGCAAAACACACATGCACACACTGGACAGGATGGAGCATGCTCCGAACACACACACCTACATGAGTCCCTGGAGCTGCAGCAGAGTGATATATATAGAAGTGAAACAAAGTGGGAAGACACTGAGATGGGGGAGGTATGTTCTGACTTGGTTTTAACTAATTAAAGAGGCTTCTGACAGCAAGAAGAAATTACAGCTGAAGTGGTCTGGGCATCTCTGCATGGATCGAGTTTAATGCTGAACACATTGGTGACAGGAAGGGGATTTTAGTCATGTTTGGATCTAGAAAGAGTTTAGAGGGTCAGTGTAAATCATCTCAAACTAGTTTCTTGAACATGGCAATGAGTTATCCTTATTCCAGTCACCAGATCCAATTCACAGGAGCATCTCTGCCATTTTGGATGTGTGGCCAACAAATCTGTAGCAACTGCATGACTTGATCATATAATTATGGACACATATAGCTGAAGAAAGATTTAAGACACTTGTTAAGGTGTCATAAAGTATTATGCAGTTCTAATATCAAAAGTTGGTCAACCAGATACTTGTAGGGTGTGGCAAATAAAGTGGACAGAGAGGGCATAGTCTAGTCAACATTTTATCCAAGCAGTCATTTGAGACTGTGATATTGCACATATTTTAATTCAATGTTTGTGATATTTTCATTCAATGTCCATAGAAGATATACCTGGTCTGGTATCCTGCTTGGCTGCAATGCCCTGTTGGACGGGGGGCATCGACTGAGATGATCCTCCCAGTAACTGAACATCCACTGTGTCCTGTTAACTTTTTACTTTCTGTAACATAGAGAGTTCTCTTATATCGGATCTTCTGTTCCTTCTGTGTTTCTGCTCTGTCTTCTCAAACCCCCAGACGGTCGTGGCAGATGGCCGCTCCTACTGAGCCTGGTTCTGTTGGAGGTTTCTTCCTGTTAAAGGGGAGTTTTTCCTCTCCACCATCGCTACATGCTTGCTCAGTATGAGGGATTGCTGAAGGATTGCTGTGGTTGGAAAGTCTGCATCAACGGGGCCCAACCTCACGCCAATGACTGACGCAATCTGCTGGGATTCCTTAAATAGGAAACTTTTTAACTGATTGGAATGTTTGTATAAATGTATTGAAATGACTTCTTGTTAAGTGCCTTGAGATGACATCTGTTGTGAATTGGCGCTATATAAATAAACTGAATTGAATTGAATTGAATGTTTTATGCAGCTGTAGTTGTGATATTTGAAAACAGGCCATGTAAAATACAGCCACATCATTCTGTTCACAGATGATAGTTTCAGTTCAGTTAAGTTTCTCTAGTCAGAACCTGGTCCCAGCAAAAGTTGTCTCACCTGATTGCATGAAGTCATTGACTTTGCATAATCACTAATATTCAAGCATGCATGCAGGGACTGGGGGGAAAAAAACACCCTAATGCTAAAACACAACAATGGTTTATTATTCAAACGGATACAAAAACATTTGCGCTGGAAATCCACACCTAAATGTAATGAATTCTGTGTAGATGTAATCGTACTTACCAAAATAGATTTGGCATTCTTGCTTTTTAACTGTTCTGTTAAAGTGAAGCAATAACATAAAACCTAAACACACACATCCATCATTTATCAGTTTGACATTTATTCAGAAGAGAACTTAGCCAACTCTGGTTCATTTAGCCCAATCGCCAACTTTTACCCCCATTCTAGAACTACAAACTGTGTTTTTATGAATTATAGGGATAACTTGTAATAAAAATGATTAAATATCATGTATAATTTAATGTATTTGTTTTATTATTTGTACTGACCCTTTTACTTTGGATATGATCTGATCCCTGTATGGACCAGCTGACCCCTGAACAAACAATAACATTTTATTTCACAATGTTTTTGGAGATTTTAGATATACTGTCTGCATCTATTCTGGATCTAATACTTTTGCCTCACAACCAAATCCCTCAGCCTAGACATGGAAGATCCAAGAGATTTTTGTCAAGCTGTCACATGTAGATCACCACCAGTCCAGGTTTTTAAATCCTGCAGGTTCTTCAGTATTCCCTATTAGCCTTTTCGCAACCTCCCTGACCAGTTTTCACCTCGTCTTGTCAATAATTTTGGAGAAATGTCCAGTTTGTTATGTTCCTTTCGTCCCCATATTTTCTCAGGTTATTGGCAACAGCGTTTACCGTGACGTGCAGAATATATATAATTCTGTGGATTTTGTTGGTAATCTCTGACTCATGACTCCATTTTAAACAATTAGGTACTTTTGATCCATTTGAACTTCCCTGCAAGCTATGAATTTAGCTAAATGATGCAAATCTGACTAGGACAGCTGAAATTATTTCAGGATAACTGCTTGGGTGGAAAAAAGAAAAAATGTAAAAATGTATCAGAATTGACTAAAGTATCACTTTAAGGGTGTGCACAAATATGCCACCACGTCATTCTAAAATAAAGTGAAAATATACGTGGTAAAAATTTTGATGTAAATTATCTTTGTTTCTGGGTCGTTCTTTTCTTAAAACAAATAGACATGTTTGTGTAAACCTTTAATAGCCATTGAAGTAATTTCATAACAGCTTACTGCCTTTAATATTCTTTTGATTGCATAAGTGGCAATAAACACAAGCTACATAGATTTATATATATATATATATATATATATATATATATTTAGATGTGATATATATATATAAACTGTTGCTCATGCACCCCATACCTCTCTTACTGATGCCACTCAGGGCAATTCCCATTGTGGCCCATAATCAACAACTGTCATCGATAGTATAAAAGCAAAGAGATGTTGGTATTTCCTCCTTTTGACAATTTCAAAAAGCAGTATTTTATTTTCGCTGTTTTAATGTGTTTACCACAACAAGCCCTGCAGGCTGGTTTGTTCGATAATTTATGAAGACTGCATCAATGCCCAGTGTTGAACAAGCACCATACTTTCCATTTCTGATCAGTGGTGTTTACCACTAATGCACTCTGGAATTGATGGATAAGCATTTTATCTTGTATTTCAAACGGATGCAAAGACGAATGGGACACTCAAACGATAATTAAGCACTCACGCTGCCCTGATGTGAAGCTACAGGCTTGACCTGCATGTAGCTGGATCTCATCTCCAGTAAAAGGAAAAAGTATCCGCGTGTTTGAACCACCGACTGTAAAATCCACCAAGAGTAAGGAAACTGATCCACAAACAGGAAAGCTGCTGGTAAAGCTTCAGTTAGAATGAAATCCTGTTAAAGTGATCGTCTTGCAGTAGAAAGCCTGTCCAGATCGGAGTCATTTAATGAGTTTAAAGGTCTGATGGGACCCTGAGGAAAAAATAAAACACACTTCCTCTTCTTCATCTGAATTTGCTGACTTGGTAAGCAACTGTCTTAAAGGAGTCCTACTTCTCTACAGAGAGGTGCTCAGTGCAGCTGAAAGAAGGTGCTGAGCTGCTGTGCGTGACTGCCTCTCTGCCCACCACCCACTCTGAAAAAAGGAAAGGAAGCAGACGGAAAGTCCCAGTGACATCATAAACCATTCTCTCCCATCCTCCAGCTGGTCCATTTTTAATCCTCCACTCTCATCCCGTTGTTCCTCTACTCACATGACCTCCTAGCTTTCATCTTTCCACTAAATCTCCCCACTTCTGAAAGGCTTGTGATCAGTTTGCAGATGATCAAATAATCTTCTTTACAGATAAGAGTAAAATGACTCCAAAGTATTAAATAAGCAGTCATGATATCAGCTGGTTAAGTTCTTTAAAACGCTTAAGATACTAGTCTTACTAATGCAGAAAAACAGTACCCCATACTTCAAAGAAAAGATGATTCTTCCACACACTCATTTGCAGTGAGGGGTTTTGCAAGAAATAGTGATAAAGATTTATACAATTTTAATCACATATATACACACAAGGGCGGGAATTTAGAAAAGACGTTTAAACTTTAAGGCAAGGCAATTTTCTTTGTATAGCACATTTTTAACAACAAGGTAATTCAAGGTGCTTTCCATGATTAGGGAACAAAGGAAAAACTCCAAAAAGCATAAATCACACACAGAGCATATGATACGTAAAAACATTACTCAAAAGCAGACATGAATTTAGGATAAAGTAAAAAAAGCAATAAACTGCAACAGTGCTATTATCCCTTTACAACTGCTTGACTGTAGCGATTGTTACACTGAAATGAAACTGCAATGACCACATGATGTCTCCTCATTATGTTGAACAGAGCTGGACTCTCAGACCAAATGTTTAGCCTGTTTAGATGTCCAGATGTTTTCTCAAACCAAAATATATATTTATAAAATATATTTTGATTATCTGATTAGACATCTAGTCAAGGTTACTACTCGTTTTCCAAATAGCAGTCAGACTGTGTCCCATTTATCCAATTTCAATCTTTTGTTGGGCTAATTCTTCACCCTCATTTTGCCTCCTTGTCTTTTTATTCACATTATCTGCTATTCTGTTTCATCAACTCTCTAGCTTAGCCTCCTGGGCGTTCAAGGAAGGCAGAGTCTTTTCATGCTGCCACTTCAAAGTCTTATTGTAGTTTCAAACGGCTACAACTCTTCCTTCCGGTTTTGCCTCTTAAGATCGTGGTAAAGTGGATTCCCCTATTTTCAGGTTCTCTGGGAAAAGTCCATGTAAAATTGTAACATTTGCCAACACTGACATCAACATCAGATTTTAATAAGGTTCAAATTAGTATTTAGGTCATGCTCCATTTTGCTGCACATGTATTTTAGTATGATAAGCAATTGCAAGCTATGGACAAGCCCATTAGTCCACATGGCTGTGAAACCCTGCAAAGAAAAGCTTAAATAATATACCAGAACTCCCTATGTTTCCACAAAAAGGAGCAGTCTCTTCCTCTGGACCTTACAACAGGAACCAATTCCAGCAGCTTGCATCCACAACCTTATCCTTTCAGTCACTTAAAGAGCTTGTGATCAGAGGTGAGGGGTTGGATTGTACATCGACCAGTAAATCGAATGCTTTAACCTGAAGCACAGCCTCGCTCTGAGCCACAAGGGTCCAATGCAAAGCTTGCATTACTGCTGACTTAGCCTGTCTTATGCTTCTTTCTGCCCTCAACTTTGAGAAATATTAAAGGGCTTGCTTATGGCACAAAGCCACTTCCAACAAGGGAGTATTATTGTCCCTACCTCTCAGAAGTATTAGCCATAACTGATTATAAAAAAACAACATTTTTGACAAATGACAAAAAAAAAAAGTTTTCCACTAAATAAAATTGTCACCAATTTCAGTTGGAATATTTAGCTAAAAAGTGGCATCTACACCTTCAGAAAGATAAATGTTTCAAAAAAGGCATGCAGCGTTTTAAAAAGTGATGAAAGATGATTTCTTTATCTCATTAACCTGAAAATGTAAATTAGTTTCCATGTCTTTTTCCACAGAATCTCCTTTTTTAAACCATGCAATGTTCGGGCCATATGTCTTCTGCATGCAGAAAGAGATTTCTCCATATTTAATTGCTGTTTCTTGTTCATTTTGTTTTGACCTTCTGAATCTGATTCCTCTGCAGGTTTAGCAGGATTTTAATGTGTGTATTTTCTGATTTTAGTTGAATTCAGACAATTCAACTAATTAGTTTTGTGATACGAGTTTGTAAATAAGTCATGGCATGAGAGCAATGTCAGCAAATGACAGCAGCCCTGTTGGTTCTACACCAACTCGCCAACCTTTTCCACAAGCTGCATTTTTTTTTGGGGGGGGGTCTTAAGATTAAAACTCTTCATCGGCACTCAGCACTGTCATTTTTCCTTACAAGTCCTAGAAAAGTTGTTGCAGTTTCAAAAACCTTATAAAACACAGATTTGAAACGTAAGATTGTTGCATTATTTAGACAAGACAAAATAGCTTGATAGTTAAAGAACAAATCTGCTTGGCATTGACGCGCAACAGTAAATACATTATTGCAGTCTTCTGCAACAATGTGTTGGGTAGAGTTATGATAAAACTTGTCGCCCATAGAGCCTCTAAATAGAGTGATGCCTAATTCCTTGGCGTTTAATCATTTTTCTCATCAGTTTAAGAAAACAGTTCTTATGGCCTTGCTGAACGGTCCTGCTTTATCCATCCATCCATCCATCAGTCACTGGGCGAAAGGAGCGGTAGATCCTGGACAGGACACCAGTCCAGAAAGACACACAGGACAAGCAACCATGCATGCACACACTCATACCTAAGGGCAGTTTATATTAACTAATCAGCCTAACAGCCATGTTTTTGTGGGAGGAAGAAGGAGCATCCCAGGGATAACATAGGCATGCATGGGGAAAGCATGCAAACTTCATGGCAGGGCAGGGATTTAAAGCCCGAACCTTTCTTTCAAATTCTAACCCTGATTTAAATATGCTCCACTGTGACTGGTGAAATTTGCTGTTATTTCCTTTAATTAACAATAGGCAAGGCAATTTTATTTATATAGCACACCTTCAACAACAAGGTAATTCAAGGTGCTTTACATGATTAACGGGTTAAATAATAAAGCAAGAAGCATACACAAAACATATGATATATGAAAACTTTACTAAAAGGCAGCTGTAAACTGATTAGTTTTTAGTTGTGATTTAAAAGAACTCAGTGTTTCAGCAGCTTTGCAGTTGTCTGGAAGTGTGTTCCAGATTAGAGGAGCATAGATCTGAAAACTGCTTCTCCATGTTTCGTTTTAATTCTAGGGATGTTGAGTAGACTGGAATTCGAGAACCTGAGTGGTTTGGGGGGCTGGTATAGTGCAGTAGATCTTCAACATACTTTGGTGCTAAGCGATTCAATGATTTATAAACTAGTAAAAGTATTTTGAAGTCTATTCTCTGAGCTACAGGGAGCCAGTGTAAGGACTTTAGAACTGGGGTGATACGCTCTACTTTCCTGGTTCTAGTGAAGACATGAGCAGCAGCGTTCTGGATCAGCTGCAGCTGTCTAATTGACTTTTTAGGCAGACCTGTGAGGACACTGTTGCAGTAATCGATCCGACTAAAGATAAACTAATGGATGAGTATTTCAATGCATTTCAATTTCAATGCATTTACTTAGGGTTTGGATGGGTTCAAAGTCACCTGGTGGCATTGTAATGTAGAGCTGAGTGTCATCCGCGTAGTTATGGTTGCTAATGTTATTGGTTGTTGTAATCTGGGCTAGTGGGAGCATGTAGATATTAAATAAGAGGGGCTGTACCAGAGAGTCCGACCCAACTCTCCAGTCGTTCCAATAGTACATCATGATTAAGAGTGTCAAATGCAAAGTACCAGGACTGTGGTTCTACCACAGTCTGTATTTATGCAAATGTCATTGAAAACTTTGACGAGGGCAGTCTCGGTGCTGTGGTGAGTACGGAAACCAGACTGAAAAAACATCAAAGCGGTTGGTCATTGTTAGGAAGCTATTTAACTGCAGAAACACAGCTTTTTCAATAATTTTACTGATGAATGGAAGATTAGAGATCAGCCTGTAGTTCTACATTAACATGCTGTCCAGATTATTCTTTTTTTTTTTTTGCAGTGGTTTAATAACTGCTGTTTTTGAAGCCCAGGGGAAGACACCTGGCAGGAGGGATGAGTTAACTATTTTAGTCAGATCTGCCCCAATGACAGGGAAAACTTTCTTAAGGAAAGCTGTGGGTAGGATATCAACACAGCAAGAGGAGGGGCTTAATTGGTTAATGATTTCTTCAGGTTTTTTTTGGTTCAATTCATGGAATTCTGAAATTTTTTCTACATTGGTGTTAGTTGGGTATAACATTGGTAGTTAGTTCGGTGCTGCGGTACAGACTGACCATCTAATTGTTAGAATCTTTTCAGTGAAAAAGCTGGCAAATTCATTGCAGGCCCTGATAGAATTTAGTTCAGGGGCTACTGTCACCAGAGGTCTTAGTCTTTCCACTATTGCAAACAGAGTCTGTGCATTATTGTTTCTGTTAATTATTTTACAAAAGAACGATTCCCTAGCTTCTTTTAAATTTAACTGATATCTGTTCAGTCTCTCTTAGTAGATCTCACAGTGAACCTGGAGTCTAGTTTTCCGCCATTTTCTTGCGGCTCGTCGACACTCCCTTTTCTCACTACGTACCAGTGGATTACTTGTCCACGGAGACTTCTGTCTACCTGAGACTACTTTCACTTTAGTTAGAGCAATGGAATCAATAATATCTGAGATTTTCATAAGGAAATTATCTACCCGCTTGTTTACTGATTTGGAGTTGGGAGATGAGGGGGATATGGTGGAAGGGTAAATATGTTTAAAGGTTTCAACTGAACTGTACCCTAGAAAACGCTTTTTTACAGTTATCTCACTGTGGCTAGATATTTTATCAGAGATGGTACTTTCAAATAAAACACATAAATGGTCATATAGCTCAATATAAATTACAGAGATGTCACATATAGTTAAACCTTTGCAGATAATTAAGTCCAGAGTGTGTCCTCGATTGTGTGTTGGTTGTTTGACATGCTGGGTCAGGCCGAAGTTGTGTAGAGTGTCACTTACTGGTTTTGCAAGTGTATCCTGGCGGTTGTCAGAATGGATGTTGAAGTCCCCCACAATGATTAATTAGTCATAATCGTTACATATTACGGAAAGAAGGTCGCTGAAATCATTAAGTTAGAGTTACGTTTTGGAGTTTTATATAAACTTAGAAATAGAGCTCTGTTAGGCTCATTTATCTGGGTGGCTAGGTATTCAAAAGAGTCAAATATGCCCAGGGATACCTTTTTAAAGTTTATTGAATTATAAAAAATTGTGGCTCCACCTCATCTGTGTTTCCTGCTCTCGCTTAAGAAATTGTAATTTGGAGGATTGGACTCTATCAATACAGATGTTTCATTATTTTCGTCTAGCCAGGTTTCTGATAAAAAAAGGGGCATGTATTTTATGTTCAGTGATGAATTAATTGATAGAAGGGACTTTCCAGATAAAGACCTAATATTTAATAATGCTAACCTAACTGGTTTGATAATCTTTAGCTGAACCTTCTGACAAGTGATTAATTTGAGATTTGTTTTATTATAAGAGTGTTTGGCTTTAGTTTTTGTTTTCTCTTGCTTATAATGACTTGAATTATTTTGTTCGGGGTGGCTGGACGACTTCTGGAAGACATTTGGAAGAAGAATTACTGTCCAGTTCCCTTGTATATCAGATGCCTGTTATTACCAGTGGGGGCATGTGCGGAATACATCCAGTGTTAGTCCTAGAGGCCTGGTGTAGTCCATGTTTCGGTGTTAGTAAGGCTAAAGATCAGGAGAGGCTGCTCCTCCTTCAGCAGCCAAGCCATTAATTAATTAAACAATACGTTTATAATTAAGAGTTTTAGCGTCAGATTTTGCAAGTCAAACACTAAAAATACTTTTTACTTTACTGCTTTTATTGTAGGAGTGCATTTCTATCCCAACTGAAGCGTTAAGGCTCGATTCGAATGTTTTCATATTTTCACATCTGCCTCCTTCTGCATATAGCTGGGTGAATTAAATATTTGTGTTATACTCTTAACCTCTGACCCTTTTTATGCTCACCCGACATATTCTCTGAAACTCTGCAGGTGAGCAGATCTGTTTTCTCTGGCAGCCACATTAAACACCACTCCACAGGCTTTATTGTTTGACATTTAGTCACACAATCAGTGAACTTCGTCTCTGCGCACTTTCCAATAAATAAGGCTTGCAGCCTGAAAGAGTAAGCCATTTGAACACGCTGACTGATTCAGTTACTGTGTGGATTTTTTTAGCTTCAATTTCTAAGTTAAATGTCAGAGATGCTTTGAAAGTCAGCTTCCAGGCAGACACAGAAGAGCTTCCGGTCTGCGCTTGCTGTTTGGCATTTTAATCAAAGGTATCTGGAACTAAAGCATCTTGCAGTTTAAATAGAGCCATGTGAAAATTTTAAGATACCCAGTCAACCGTTAATTTCTTTAATAAATGTCACCTATTTTAATCCAATCTATGGAAAAGAAAGTGATTTAATTGCACTTCAAGGGCTCTCTATAGCTAGTCTTAGTCTCCTTTGACACTTCTTGTAGCCTCGATCAAACTTTGAAATAGATCTGAGAAAAGTTTGCCTGACTCCTCGAATTCAGCAGTGAGATGTTTTTTGGGTTTTCTTGCATGTACAGCCCGTTTCAAATGACCCCACAGCATCTTAACAGGATCAAACTCTGGAAACCGCCTGGGATTTTCATTTTTTAATTCTCAGCCAGTCCTTGGTGGATTTACCGGTGTGTTTAGGGCCGTTGTCATGTTGCAGGGTTCAGTTCTGCTTCACCTTTTATTTTCATTTTAACAGATGGTCTCACATTTTTCTCAAGCATCCTCTGATATATGTTATGGTGGATTTATATATTGGTGAGCTGGCCAGCCCCCTAGGAACCATGTCACTTTAATCTCCATGCTTCACAGTTTTTATATGGTTCTTTACCTGGAATGCTGTTTTTGGTTCAAGTCAAACCTGTCCTTTCCTCTAGAGCCCAAATAATACAATTTTAGACTGAGCTGCCATACCTAAGAATATAAGTACAGATTATGAAATAAGGTTTGACAGATTTTTTGGGGTTATTTTATTCATGTTGTATAAATCTCCACCTGAAGCAGAGGAATTACAGCATCTCAGTGCGTTTTTCACGAGTGACGGTATGCACAAAATATCTCTGCAAATTTCAGGGATGAACGGCCGGTTTACGGTCTCGTCCCAGCATCCGAATCAGATTCATGTATAGACTTTGACTATGCCATGCCATAATTCTTCATTTTGTTAGTTTTTTTCCGATATTGTCCTGCTGCATAATTCAAGTCTGTTGGAGCCTAAGGTCATGAACTTGGTCTCTTTGTTCTTTTTGGGCAGCAGTGGTTTTTTTCACCTTCAAACTAAATGACATTTTTACACAGTCTCCCTCCTATTATTGAATCATGAACATTGGCTTTATCTGAACTTTATCTGTGTTTAAAATGACAAACTGACCAGCACACGGTTGGAAAGTTGTCTGAAAGTTAAATAAAACTGATAACGCTGTATATCATGTGAAAATAAAAATATCATCAAAAATCAGATTCTCTCCAAGTCTACTGAGCACATAACAGTGTATAACAACCAGTAATGCATTATTTTGATTCTATATATATTGAAAAACAACTTCAAGGTTTCTAAGAAGGTGTCCTAAATTATATAAACATTGTCACCATAAAATTTGATGACATGATCAAAGTATGTTTGCGGAATTTGACTTCTGCAAGACTTCTAACAATTCTGCATTCACATACATACCACACCAAGTTTATTTATAAAGCGCACTTTATGACAGCAGGAGAGCTGAGCACGGCGCTGCACATTTCAAAACAAACATATACAAATAAAATAAGGTAATAATCAATAGATAAAAAGAATGAAATCAATTTAAAAGATAATCAAATATAAAATAGATCAAATGAAATTAAGTCAAAGGAAAGGTAAAGAATAATAGTAAGTTTTGAGTCGTGACTTAAAGTGTGCAAGGGTTGGCGACAGCCTTACTGGAAGTGAAGGACCACAGACTGAAAAAGCGCAGCTGCCACGGCCTTTATATCTAGCTTTGGGAACTTGTAGTAGATGCTGCTCTGCTGACCTAAGGGACCGCACTGGAATGTATGGAGAAAGTAAGTCAGAAGGGTATGTGGGTGCCAAGCCATGAAGAGCTTTATAAACAAACATTAAAATCTTAAATTCAATTCTGCAGATTGGCCAGCACTGGAGTGATATGTTGCCTGCGTCTAGTGTTAGTTAAGATACGAGCAGCAGCATTCTGAAAAAGCTGGAGTCGGGCAGTTGTTAATGAATTTGTCCCATATAAACATGAGTTAGAGTAATCAATCCGTGAGGTGATAAAAGGATGGATGACTATCTGAAGATGATTTCTTTTTAGGATGGGCTTAAGCTTACATTGACATAATACATACATTTTCAGGGTTTCTGTGCAGTGCATCGATTCACATTTGTTCTGTGTTCATATTACAACTGTATGGCTGGAGAGAGATCACGTGGATATTAGTTTTAAACAGGAAGGCGTCTAATTAAAAGTTCTAAAAGTAAATCTGAAGGTTAAACAAAGGAAATATTAAACAAACAAAGTGACTCGTGAATGCCAGATTCAGATTGGGAGCTTCTAGTATGTGGCTGCTAAATAACTATCTAAAAATCTTTATAAACAAATCCCTACATACTGGTACTCCAACTGAAGTTCCAATCAAGTGGAAATAGACAAAAAGTCACAGGGATTACTTTGCTTCCCCCTGCTGGTGAAAGGGAAAAAAATCATCAGGGGATTATAATTATTTTTAGATTTTAGTTTCTGTCAGGCCATTACATGTTAGCTACGTTTCATGTTCCAACTCCAGGCTCTCGTGATGTTTATGCTCTTTGTGATCTTTATATAACTAATTCCACCTTAAACTGTAGACTTTAGGGTAGATTTTTAAGACAAAGAAAGGTGTTCAGTAAATCCATCAATGTCAATAAAGGTGATTGAGGATGTTTATCTGTGTTTTAGTGAATCAGCTTATAGCTGTGGAAAGACAGTTGGAATATATGGTAAGTAAATGCACTGGAGCTGTTGCTCATGCATAGAGCCAAGAGATTTCTGCAAGTGGCAGCAGTTTTCTCTCCATTTTCTCCACAGTCACGCACCATCCCTGATCTCCCTTTCTGCTGGCTGCATACTTAGATGGAATATAAAATGCCACAGTGGTGCTATATAATTCAAACAGGAACACTTCATTATTCTGAGGTAACGCACTTTGTACCTTGATGCTGTGCCTGCTCATTAGATTACAGGATAAACGCTTCACTGACAGACGTAGGAGATTGTCACCTCTTCATACTATACCCAGACAGGGGAATTTTGCAAGAAATTACATCAGAACTTGTCAATTACATGTTTTTCATTTTTGGTCGCAAACGAGTTCATTAAAAACCCGTCTCAGAAAGAAAATACACAGGTTTTTATTCCATCTACATTATGTCTCATCACCACAAGATGGCAAACTTACTTCTCCATAGCTACCTTTAGGATGTGAAGGACACTTTCAATAAATCACACCAGAACTCTGGACTATGCTCTTTATTAAGCATCATCTTTATGAATTAAGTTGCAGTTCAAGAAATTTTGCTCTCTCCTTTCTGTCCCCGTCACACCTGGCTAAACTTCAAATAACTCACACTGAATGATGATTTAAAAAATCCCACTTTGAAAGTTAAACATCCATGTCAAAGTGGAGTAATGTGCCTGGACTGTCTGCAATGCATCTCTACCACCTCTGGGTCATTTTTCCAACATGCAGGCAAAGTAAAAGATAGTAAGTAGGTGCATTTCCACTATCGGAACTTCAGGGTAATTTAATCGGATCTTTTTTCTGACAGGGTAATCCGTTGGCCCGCTCTTCTCAGCCACCGTATCTCCATACACAATCGGCTCATTAAGGAATCAGCTAGAGACATCCGCATATCACAAAGTTTCAGCAGCGAGTAGCTTCATTGATCAGAGCAAAAAGGCGCCCAGAGCATCAGAAATAACAAGAGATCGACATGGAAGAAGCTTTCTTGTTGCTGTGTTTCTGTTTGCCGTTGTTATAAACTGCTACGCCAGCAACTCATCTCATTTTTACAAAGCCGGTTATTCGGGGTAGTCTGCTCATTTCCCTCTGAATTACAACCGATCAACATGACATAACCACAGCTCCCACTGAGCGACTACGTCAGGCCATTCAGAGTACATAGCCCCATACAGGTACTCCGTTGGTTCCTGAAATGGCCCCGAAAATGGCCCTGTTTGGCCCGGCCCGATGAAGTACCCGTATGCGCATATCAGGAAGATCCGGTCAAATTACCTTGAAGTTCCGATAGTGGAAACGCACCATTTTTTTACAGACGCATGATTTAAAATGAGCGAAAAAGAGAGTACACACACTTAAATTTCTATTACTTTATGGAGTAAGAAATAAAAAATCTGATCTTTACTAGGATCTAAGATTGCCTAAATTTCACCTTCATTGCTTGCATGACCAAATTTCCTCCAGGTTTTCGTACTCAGGGGGCTCACATTTAACTCAGAAATATTTCGGTCACTCAATGACTACAAGGTGCCGAGCTGCTGTAAAACAAGCCCAAATCATCATTCCTCCACCACTGTGTTTGATGTAAATAGTTAATATAAAGACGTTTGCACTGATGTGCTGTTTGGTTTGCTCCAAACATGGTGCCGTGCCCAACATCTCTACTTTCGTCTAATCTGTTCAAAAAGGAATTTGTTGCAGAAGTCTTATGCTTAGTTCAGATGCGACTTTCCAAACTTAAGTAATTCTGAAATGTTTTTTAATCAACCATTCCAACAAGGCATACTTGTCCAGTCTCTTTAGTTGTAGGTCATGCACTTGAACATTTAACCCACTGACCGAGGCCTGTAGAGTCCGAGACTGAGCTCTCGGGGTTCCTTGAACTTCTCTGAGCATTGCAAAGTCTGACACTGGGGTGGATTACTCTTGGATGTCCAGTCCAGGGAAGACTAGTAAACATCTTAAAATTCTTTCAATTATTTCTATGACTGTAAAAAAAGATTGATTTCAAATTGCATTGAAATGGCCGTATCTCTCTTCTCAGATTGATGGGCTGCAACAGTTGCTTCTCTAAGGTTATTGCTGATGTCATTCCAGCCTGGTTTTGTGTTACACTGGATGCGGCAGAGCAGCAAACTGCTAAACATTCTGCTTTTCTAGGTGAGGTGACACATTCTGATAATGAAATATTCAAGTTCATTATATTAGCTGCTACTTTCTTTCTTAGTCTTTAGTAGTTAGTCTTTATATATATATATATATATACATATATATATACATATACATACATATTATGGAAACTCAGCTGCTGCTTAACCTTAAAGGGACATAATTCTACTTTCAAATTGGAATAACCACTTAGTATGAGATTCCAGTATTTATATATTGTTTGAACTGAAAATTGATTTTGTCATCTGAAAACTATCGCGATGGGATTATAACTCTGTCTACTCTTGACACTAAAAGAATGTTCCCTCTGCCACAGTAGTAATGGCACCCAATTGCTTGCAGAATTATCACTTAAACTAAAATAAAGTCTGTTTGAAAAGAGTATGAGTCGCAAAAAAATTAATGGCTATTTAAAACCTCATTTGTAGCCCAATTTAAAATCCATTCATGGGAATAAATGTGGGTTTTAAATTGTGATTGAGACCAGTGTTAAATATCTAAAACAGACATTTTACTAATAACCCTTTGATTATTAACTCATTTAAACTTTAAACCAGATGTTTTTTTAGATGGTGATAACTATTTTGTAAAGCATTTATAAACTGTTAAAAAATAAATGATGTCCAAAATCCTATAAATTAGCTATAACAGGTCTGTAGATGAATCCAGTCACCAACATGAACTGTTCTCCCAACTCTGCTCCTACCTGCACAGATTATTAACTGCTTTTATATTGGGTTTTCCCTCAGATGTCAACAGCAATTGATCACAAAATGATTAGAAGTATCTGTAGCTCCATTTTTGACCACTTGGCTCAGATGATCTGTTTTCAGTGTTAAAGCAAATTTCCACCTAAAAGCAAGTATTAAATGTTCCTCTGTCTCTCTTGTAATTTATTTTGCAGTTAGACTGAAATGAGTGTCAGCACATCTGACAACAGCATCTATCAGGTTTTTGACAATTAATGAGTGAAGCCTAACATTTGACAAAGAGGACATTCAGAGTAGCATAGCAGCAAAAGGGTCACTTCTCCGCCATAAATCTTTCTCTCATGACAAAAAAAGTTAAATATCCTTGTTATGTCCCACCAAGATGGAGTCTATGAGATGGGAGGGGGGTGTAACAATAAATGATGTTCCCGGGGTGAATGAAAAGGAAGTAGGCAGCATATAGCCAAAACAAATATGTTTTATTGTGAAAAGGTCAAATACAGTGGCTGGATTATCCTGGAAAGTGAAAGAAGATTAAACAGGAAAAACCTCTCCCTAAACAAAAATCCAGTCCCAGAAAATGGAGTTTTCTCCCTTAACATTAAGGAGCAAAATAAAAAGAAGAATCACCCTCCACAAAGGGGTAAAATAGCCAGACCAATATAAATTTTTAGCTTGAACGAGGCAACAAATGTCCTCTCTGAAGTTTGAACTATGCCGAAAGGCTGTGGTTTTTGGCCAAGTGTGCTGCAAATAAGCTTTGAATAAGCCAAATCCTGATTTCAGTTCACTCTGTGGAGAACTGTAATTTATATTTTTGAAAGAAACATCAAAGTACTTCACAAAGGCAGCATAAACATAAACGCGCAATTAGAATAAAGCCCGATTAAAGAGACAATCTTAAAAATACTTTGTCACATCGAAACTATAAATAATCAAGGATTGAGGATTTTTCAGCACTTCGATTATTGATTAAACATTTACAGAGTCAGTTTATTCACATTAGCACAATTATCCATAAATATCTTAAAATACTGCATGTTTTTAACAGAGATGTGAAGCCTTTTTGAAAACAGATGGTTATAAGAGCTTTATAGGAATAAAAGGAGCACATCAAGCTTTCTACAACATGCCACAGTCATATGTCACTATTTTCTGATAGTGGCACAGGGTGGTCAAGACTGTCTGACAGCCCCTTTCTCCAGCAGACAGTCAGGAAGGAATCTGTGAAGACCTCCTGGGATAAGCTCAGTCCCAACTCTCAACTGTGTGACCCACTTATCTGACAGCAGCTCTGCTAAAACCTCCACAGCAGATGAGTGCTTCTCTCACTGGGCATCAAATATAAACACAAGAGATGGAAAGAAATCCCTTCCTTCCTAATTCTGTCAGGTTCGTTCAACTGGAACATTTTAAATCCTAAAAGTAGCTTTTATGTTATGGTTTCTGCAGGAATATGAACTGGTTCCTAAAAAGCTAAAGACTCCAGCTTTGAAAACATTTAATACCCTTACTTTGAAGATCTGGACATAAAAAACCCTTTTGAAATCAAGCAATAACTTAAAATCCTTATTTTAGGTTTTTGGGTGGCCAGATATGGGATGAACGAGAGAAAATAATATAGACCTAAAATAAAAATGCAAACAGAAACCATGACCTCCAGAGCAATGGGGAATTTCTAGCCGACATACAGAATAAATACAGAAAAAAACGCTCTCGAAGCAGTGAAGTTGTTAAAAGAGTTTAAGCTAAGAATTAGCTTAGCTTCATGGAAGAACTTCTACACTGCTGTTTTATCACATCTAGAAACAAAAAGTAATAAATGACACCAAAAAAACTGTGTTCAAATAGTAATTTATTGATTTTTTTGCCTGAATATAGTTGATCTAAATATAAACCAGAGGTCGTGCTAGATATTTTTGTTCTCTGTCATTTTGACCAACAGGGTGAAAAAAATCAGGTCAATTATTTTTACCCAACTATTTTTTAAACAATAACATATTCAATAGTATTTATATTTGAGTACAGTGTCCAGGTCTGAGATGATGCTCGGATGGTCTCATGGGAATTTTATTTTTGATCAATTTTGTTACCTGCACTCCGTGCATAAAGTTGAAAATGTCTGCACATTTGCAGCAAGTGGTCAAAGGTGTGAATATGAATTTGTCAGAATAACAGAGGGCCTTCAGATTTTTTTTTCACTGTTTAAAAAAACAGCAACTGTCAAATACCAAAAAATATTTGGTTAATGCAACCCCTGATCCAGAGGAAACTCATTAACAATATACATTTGACTGCTGATGTTGGCTTCATTTCTTTCATTGTTGTGGCTGATTTATGTTATTTATTGCAGAGCCTTTTGCAGAAGTTTGTCATAAATCCTGATTCAACATCTGTGACAAAAACAAATGCAGCTCAACATGTAAAAAGGAAAGTCTGACAGCTGGATTTGAGGAAGCTGTTTAAAATGTTTTTTTTAACCAGTTCTTTACATGAGGTACTGTAAAAGTCACAGAGGTCCTACACCTTTGCAATGACCAAATTTCCAGAGTTCCTGGTTGACGTTTGATCCATATTCCAAATACAAAGCACCAAATCGAGGCTTTGAATACAAATCATGGACAGATGGACAGATCAACAACGGATGGATGGATGGATGGATGGATGGATGGTATTAGATTTGTGATTAATGATTGATTAATCGGACGGAGAAAGATCTGACCCCTAAACTGTTGCCTCTGTGCCACATAAACACAAATTTTAGATTTTATTCCAGAAACTGACCTTTGCTGCTGTGTTTCTGCTCTCTAACTATACTATTGACTTTAGACAGTAAAGACATTCATCACATCCTGCAGAGGAGATGTTTAGCTCCGTTAAATTTAGAAACAACTGAAAAAAAAAGATTTCTTTTAACATTCAATGTTTTTCACAAAAGGTAATGTGGCAGCAGTGTTAGTCAAGACGTTTCCACACCAAAGATGAAGGACTAAATTCAGAGGTGAGAAAGTAAAGGGGAAATCGTGACTCTCACCTCAAAACCAGGGGACAGACTCCTTTTCCTGAGGGCTGGGAAGGGCTCGGCTGATTGTAGAGGAGTCAGACCTCCGTTCTTCAGCTGCTCGCCTGAGGGCGACTTTGGTACAGTCCACACAGGAACACCATCTACAACAAAACAAACGGAAAGCAGTGTCAGATCAGGCTGTCAAGCTTCTGAATCACAAAAGCAGGTCAGAAAATCAATGCTGGTTTTGCTGGAGACAACGTAGAAAACTCATATCACTATCTTCTATTTACATCTGACATTCAGCATTAAAAGGTGTGAGATGACTGATGGAGCTGAGACACCAGGAAATTATGTGCAAAATTGTTTGTTTCAGTTTTGATATTAGATTGATTTAGAGCCATATCCAAGCTCATTACTATGACTTGACAGAACGACTAGAATTTTGACTTCAGCCCAGCAATAATAAAAGGCCTTGCAAAAGTATGTTTTTTAAACTTTTTCACATTACAACCAAAAACTTTACTTATTGAACTAATGGATAATTAGAGCATAAAGACTAAGCGGAGCGAAATAGGACATGGGTTTCCAGTTTGTTAATTAAAAATCTAAAACAATGCAGTCTGCATATGTACATGCAGCCCCTATTACTCTGACATTGCTAAATAAAATGCAGTCCAATCATTTGCTTTTACATGTTAAGTGATTAATAAACAGAATCCAGGTGTTTGTAAATTTCAGTATAAATCCAGCTGTTCTGTGAAGGCTCCAGAAGTTTTAGATCAGTGAACTAACAGTATCACTAAGGCCAAGAAATGACGTAGACGACTCGATTCTAAAAAATCGTCGACGTCAAATCCGGTAGTCGACGCACCACGCCCACTCGCCACACGCACGTGGGTGACCAAAACAAAGCAGTATGGAGAACGAAACTCCGTCTCCAACCACCTCTCAGGCTCAGCAGCCTGCACTCCCATGTTCTACATGTAAGCAGAACGCAACCCTCCGGCCGCCGCCCTACCATAAAGGTGTGGGAATACTTTAAACCAGAGGTCCCCAACCCCCGGGCTGCGGACCGGTACCGGGCCGTGGGTCATGTAGTACCGGGTCGCGGGCCACACAGAAAGAATAAATAACTTCCAGCATTTCCGTTTTATTTATTATCTGAGTGTGACCGCTGTTTTATTTTGAAAAATGACCGGATATCCCCGTTACATAGCTCAGTCTTGACACGTCAAGAGGCTTGTATTGGTCACGTGATAGTTACCGCTAAAATTAATCCCACAAGCTAGCAAGATGGATAAAAAACAAATGTCTCTTGATCGTTTCTTTGGAAAGGGGAAAAGGCCCAAGGTTCTCACTGATTCAGCGTTGTGGTGAGTTTGATTTTTCATGCACTTTGTATTTGTTTTTGTGGTAAATCTTAAATCATTAAAGGTACATTTAAATGTTACCATGGCGACCAGAGAGCGTTAGGGGGCTGAGTGTTACTCGTGTTATGTTGTCTGCTCAATGTTAGGATGACGCTGTTAATAAAGCTGTGGATACACATTGGATTTATTTTTATTGTTATAATTTAAACAATACCCCGTTTTTATACCGTCCGTTATAATTTATCCGCCACACCTTAAAGGCTGCTCCGTGAAAATATTGTCTGATATTAAACCGGTCCGTGGGGAAAAAAAGGTTGCGGACCACTGCTTTAAACGCAACCCCCAGCCCTACCAGAAGGGAAGTATAAAGAAGAGTTAGATGTTAAGACAATGTCCAAAGCTTTAAACATTTCAGAGCACTGTTCAATCAATCATCTGAAAATGGAAAAAGGATGGCTCACCTGCAAACCTACCAAGACAGGGCTGTCCACCTAAACATATGCCAGACAGGAAGAACAATAAAATAATGCAGCCAATAGGCCTGTTGGAGGAGCTCATGTGGGACAAACTGTCAGCAGGACAACTTTAAGTCTTGCACTTCATAAGTCTGACCTTATTAAAGAGTATCGAGGACACAGCCATCGTTGACAGAAAGCCAGAAGTCACAGTTAAAGTTTGCCACAAGCCATGTGGGACATGGCAAACATGGAAGTAGGTGTTTTAAACAGAAGATACCAAAATTTAGCATATCTAATGAGGAAAATTAATGCATTACAGTGAAAACACAATCTCCCCTTAGCAAAACATAGTGGTGGCAGCATCGTGCTGTGGAAAAAAATGTTGGAGTTGATGGGAAGATGTATGTAGGTAAACACAGGGCAATCCTGTCAGAGAACCTGTTGCAAAGGTTCATCTTCCAGCAGAACAACAACCCTAAGCATAAAGCCAGATGAAAGCTTATTCATGTGCTACAATGGCCTACTCAAAGTCCATATCCAAATCAAGTGTAGATTCTGCAGCAACACTTAATAATTTTGCTAATCACAACTGGACTCCATCAACTCTCACTGAGCTTGAGCTATTTTGCACAGAACAGGCAAAATGTTCAGCTTTTATGAGCAAAATTGGTTGTGGCAAGTATTGACTCAGGGGGACTCAAAATAAACACAAACTACACTTTTCAGATTTTTTTTTTAAATACAGAAGTTTGTACAAGTAACAAGACAAAATGTGAAAAAGTTACAGGAGATGAAACTTTTTTGCAAGGCTTTGTAATTCATCTTATCCTGCTGGGTAATTCAACTTGAGGTAACCGAAGTGTGACTAGAACTGCAAGAGAATTTGAGAATATTTCCAAGTAAATTATGCCATTACATTGGGAATTATGGCACGACTATTCCAGAAAAATCTAAATTAAAAGAGCCGTTTTGTAAGCATGTTGAAAAAGCTTACATGTAAGGAAAAAGCTTCATGGAACATTTGTAGAAGCAGCAGTGCACAGCAGGCGCAGCAGAATATATTTGCTCTGAAGCAAATGGGATTTTATAAATGAGGTGAACTTTAAAATGTCATAGCATGGAAACAAAGAAGCGTGTATCAACACAGAAAAATGCTATTAATAAAAGACAACAATGTAAACTCAACCATGAAATCTATGGTTTTAAAAAGAAAGATGGGAACTATGGGGCTTTGTTGTTTAGACGACAACACAGAAGACACTTTTGCTATTCAATAATCTACGACAAACTGTGTTTAGAATATTTGGTTTCATTTCATTTTTTATATATACTGCGATTGTTTCAGACCATCAGCGTGATCTTTTCCTCCTTCATGCGTCATACACATGCCGATATTCATACTTTTGGGTCAGCTGGATCACAGCAGTCGCCTCACACAGCACTGTCCGTCTGGTGCATCTTTTGAATTTCAGATATAAATTGCTTGTGCATACAGTGCACACTGTTGCACCCAGTTCTCTGTTTTAGGACCCCCCAATGTGGTGGATATTGTAAATTGAAATTACATTTTCTTCGTGGTTCTGCATTAGTAGAGCAGTTCTGGGACCATAAAGTAGCTCTCTGTATTTGTTGTAAATGTCTTATTTGGTTTGTTCTTTGGTAGAATAAGACCAACTCTAAATGAGGTGTGAAAGGTTGTTGAAATGCAAAGATTTGTTTTTATTCTTCGGATTGAAAAAAACTGAATTTGTTAGAGGAATGAACTTGCACACAAGGTTAATAAATTCAGCCCTAAAACAAAAAAGAAAGTTTTGTATTACTTTTGTATAAAATATGGGCCCTTTGAACTGCAGCCTCTCAAAGTAGCTTCACTTGCACATGTAAATAGATTCATAGACTTATTAGCTACGACTTACTAGTATGGGATTGGACTTGTTTTTGCATCAAAATGCCTTAATTATTCATGGCATAGAATTAATATTCCCCAAAGATTTTAGCGTCCCATAGCTTCTGAACATCTAATATGCAAGTGAACTGAAATCTGGTGAATATGAGGACTATTATCGCCAAGAAATGATTTGGTAAAATGACCTGAACTTGTAAGCTTTATCTAGTCCAAAGGACCCTAAAACGCTTCACACTAGGTAAGGCAAGTTTATTTGTATAACACACTTTCAACAACAAGGCAATTCAAGGTGCTTTACAAGAAAACAGCAATAAAGTATAAAACACACACAAAATATATGACACAATAAAAGATTACTCAAAGGCAGCTCTAAACAGATGGGTTGGTTGCCTTTATTTAAAACAGTGCAGTGTTTCAGCAGCTTTGCAGTCATCTCGAAGTTTCTTCCTGATAAGGGGAGCATAGAGGCTGAAAGCTGCTTCTCCATGTTTGGTTCCAATTCTAGGAATACTGAGTAGACTGGAATTGGAGGACCTGAGTGTCTGGGGCGTTGGTATAGTGACAGCAAGTCTTCAACATACTTTGGTGTTAAAGGGATAGTTCACAATTTTAGACATGAAGTTGTATCCCATCCTCACCATCAGCATAGTGCATGTACACTGGCCCATATCTGTGGTCACCTCCTGGTCAGAGCTCTGGCCATTAGAAGTCTTTCAAGAAAGTAGTCCCGGCTAGTTTTGGGGGCCAACAAACTGTGCCGTTTTGGTTCAGAAAACTATATGCGTTTGAAACCATGATTCATTTGCATCGCAAAAAAAACGCAGGCCAAAATTTGCAACTCACTATTACACGGCACTATTTTCTTTCCATTACAATCAATCCGTGCTGCGACCACCATCAACTGTTGCGCTCCTCCCATCAGCTGTTCCACTGTTAAATGCCGACAACATGTCTGATTACGAAACATCTGATGATGAAACTCATTTTAGCACAATGCCAGATGAATCGGATGAAGAAGAAACTTTTTCTAGCACAACGCCAGAGGGATACCTTTATGAACCAGAGTAGGCTATACGGATGCCGAAATTCAGCAGATGGTTGAAGATGTCATTTAATTTACTTCTTTTAAAGGTTATTTGTGATATTTGGACCATAAAACATGGTGGTTAATAGAATAAATCCCTCAGTGGATGTTTGAAATGGGCTTTTTATGGTCTAGGGAGAAGTTTACAAGCCCCCCATCATGGACATGTATGTGAAAACTAAATCAACTTTCAAGAATGGTGGTGGCAGTATCATCCTGTGGATATGTTTGAGCGTTAATGGTGCTGGTGTATTGGGCAAAGTGTATGAACTAATGGAACAGAAGGAGTGCCTCCAAATTTAACAACCAAAGGCGTGTTTCCAATATTGGAACTTCAGGGTACATTTACTAGAGTTTCATCCATTGGGGTAAATCTGTTGGTCTGCTACTGTCAGCTGTCGTGTCTCAATACAAAAATGGCACTTTTAGGAATTCGCCAAGATGCCCGCATATCACGACTGTTTCGGCAGTGAGTAGCAGCATCACTGATCAGCGCCAAAAGGCACCCACAGCAGAAGAAAATAAAAGATTGACATTGAAAGAAGCAGGGATGGTTGCTGCGTTTGTTTGCACGTTGTAAACTGCTTCGCCAGCATTTCTTCCAATTTTACAAAGCCGGTTGTTTGGCAATGTCTGCTTATTTCCCTGAGTTTACAACCAATCAGTGTGACTTAACAGCAGAGTTATATGTCTACTCATACATCCAAAGATGTCAAGATTAGAGATAACATAGGTCATGTGGTTTCAAGGCACACCATGGTTATAAAAAGTCAGTCATGATTTCAAAAGCACCAACTGTTTAGTCATAGTCTTTGCATGGCTTAAAATGTGGATATTCTCTGGTCTTATCGAGCTTATGGTAAGGGTTTCTTTCACCCACCTGTTGATGTGGGGAGTCAGCTGTGTATGGTAGCCCAATAAGTGCAAATCCTTTTAAACAACAGTGTCTGTAGTGACAGCAAGAAACAGCCAAAGCTTGGCTACCAGTTGAGGACCGATCATCTTCCTTTATACAGCAATGCAGTTTTAAAACAAACATTAGCAATATACATACAGTAAGAAGCAGAGTGGTAAAATAAACACATGGCTAGCTACTCAAGGCAGTTAAATTGTAAATTAAATGGCTAACAGTGACCTATCAGTCTCCCAATACTACAAAGAATAAAAAACATGGATTTTCCAGAAATATACCTTAAGATGACATTTGCCGTCAACTGCTGCAATAGCAACTAGAAAAGCATTCGGAGAGTGCAGACCTCCGCCAAGACAGCTCAAGATCTTATGTGACACTACACATTAACAACAATCATAACTGTTTAATAAAGTTAAGCAGACCTTTTAGAAGTCAGACCCTCATCACATTGACCAGGTCAATCTGCTAGCAGCCAAGAGGAGATCTAACTGGTGGTCAAACAAAATCAGCTGTGAGTGGAAATCTGAACCTCACAATGTCTAGAGTTAACCTAGCAGTCACTGGGTGAGAGGTGTGGTCCAACCTGGACAGGTCTACAGACCAGAGTACAGACATTTGTCTTAAGAGAAGACAGCTGGACGTCTCATGTTGTCTGAAGATGTTTCACTTCTCATCCAAAAAAAGGTGAAATGCCTTCAAGATAAGAAAATAGCATCTTTATCTGGACCTAAAACAACAAAGCGTTTTCTAACTTATTGCATTTCGCCAACATGTATAAGCGCTAATTATTTGTAAGTTCCACAAATCATGAAAAAACATCATGCTAAAGTAGAAAAGCAGTCGTAAAGCGTAGGCCTCCACCAAGGCAGCCCCCCCAAGACAGTGATTTGGATCACCATCAAAATCTAATGACTAACGTTTTGAATTATGTTGCTAACAACGGCAGAGGCAGAACTACCACACCGACACCGGTGAACATCCAGGGAGTGTACATTGGGATAGTGGACTCTTATAAGTACCTGGGTGTTCACCTGAACAATAAACTGGACTGGAGCAATAACACTGACGCTCTTCACAGGAAGTGTCAAAGCAGACTCTACTTGCTGAGGAGGCTGAGGTCTTTTGAGTCCAGGGAGCGCTCCTAAAGACCTTCTTTGATTTTGTGGTGGCATCAGCCATCTTTTACGGCGTAGTATGTTGGAGTAGCAGTTTATCTACAGCTGAGAGGAAGAGGTTGGATAAACTCATCAGGAAGGCCAGCTCTGTTCTAGGATGCCCCCTGGATTCAGTGCAGGTGGTGAGAGACAGAAGGACTCTGGTCAAAATAACATCACTGACGGACAGAGTCTCCCACACCATCCATGAAGATGTTGCTGAGCTGCAGAGCTCCTTCAGTGACAGACTGCTACATCCTAGGTGCATGAAGGAACGTTTTCGCAGGTCCTTCCTCCCTGCAGCTGTTAGACTTTACAACCAAAACTGCTCCCAACAAACCTAATAAAGTACCCACCTCTGCTGCCATTTGCACTGTTTGGACTAAATGTTATTTGCACATTGGTTTTTCACAGTCTATATTCTGCTAACGTCTTGGAAATAATGTTACTTTTTAATGCCCAACTACTCATGCACATTCTGTAAATATTTCAATTATTTAAAAAAAATTATATTAGGCTACTGTGTTGCACATTCCAATCTGGTTATACCACTTTATTTAACTACACAGCACTCTGGTTTTGTTATTTTTGTCCTTGAGTAAATATTCTTAACTCCTAAATTCTGTTTTTTATACTTTACTACTCGTGTGAATAGAAGTGTTTGTATTGCCTACAAATTTGCTGCTACTACAGCCACATTTCCCCTTTGTAGGAAAATAAAGGACTATTCTATTCTAAAACCATGGCACTAAAGCACAGTTTTGTTAACACAAATACGTTATCTTAAATTAGAAAAACAAAACAGAAAGGCGCAGGGCTTTGTTTTGCCTTCTAAGTAGATCCACAGGTTCAGTTCAAACTAAAAAAAAAGCATGTCTGGAGTCCACAAATTGTAGTGACAGACTTTTTCAGATTCAAAAATTAAGTGTGCATTCGGTCAGTAAGTCAAAAATCATAAATCCTGATGGTTTAAAATATTAAAATCAAATTGTGATATGTTAAATTTAAGCTGAAGTGTGACATTAAAATATAAATTATAGAAAACTCTCCTAATTTATTAATCATTATGAGAGTTTTATGTTTTTTAAAAAGAGGAACATTTTCCATACATCACCTAATTTTTTTCATAATTGAATTACATAAATTCTAAAAGTAAATTCTAGACTTTTCAAGACAGCACAGGACCCTTCCATAAAACATCTGAGCTCTGGAGATGTTCTGTTTTAGTTTTTTCAACCACTTCAAAACATCCTGCAAGTGTCTTTTGTAAATCCTGTCCTTGTTGATTCCTCTTCTGTTAAATTTTGGATCAGAACAAACACCATCTTAGTATTGGAGAAGTATAAAAAAACTAATATATGGACAGCTCAAACTTGGATTAAAACATTTTACACTAATTACATATTCTTTAAAAACATTTTTGTGATTTGTGAAACCATCACTGCTGAAAACATAAATATAGTGAAGTATATTCTTCGCTTAAATTTAGCTCAAGTTTAGTCTCGTTCTTGTGAGCTTGTTGTATTGTTGCTGAAAGGTAGTCAGTTTCCAACTTTTAAATTAGTTTAAATAATATCAGGGATAAAACATCTTAATTGGGACATTTGTAGGTCACCATGAAGCACCAGAAGTAGAGTTAATTGATGAGCAGGAGCTATCCAATGTTATTGTTGGATAGAGGCATGCAAGTGGATAAAAAGCCTAACAAATGAAACAATGCAATGAAATTGTCATGCACTAAATCTCTCCTATTGTTTTATCTTCCATTTCTGGCCAGTGACTCCAGGTCAAAGTAATCCTGCAACCAAAAGATTTATCCTTGTTACTTTCCTCAGAAAGGCTTTCATTAAGAGAAGTTCCCCTATGAATTGTTCAGGCTGCAATCGGGACTAGTTTGCAAAGTAAAGTAGATTTCCTTTATGGATTTTCATTTCCTTAAAGGAAAATGCTCCGTGTGCTGGTGGAAGTGGGGGAGGGTGTTGCATCAAGCCCTTTTTTAGCATTGGCAGAAACCGGAGGGATCCAAATAGGGTAGAGGGAGCAGAGAAGATCTTCCACTGCATGACCTTAAGGTCTGTTCTCTGGTTTTTGACTGGCAGGTTTTTTTTGTTGGAGTTTACGAATTTAGTTTTCTACTCTTTAAAACAGATAGAGCTGACTCCAATGGGTTGATTTGGTTGTTGAAGAAGCAACAGGTGATCCGAGGAACCAACGTGCCAGCCAAACTCAGTGTAACCTCATGCTTGGAAATGCTTTCCTGTGTGAACCATTCGCCTATCTTTATCAGCTGCATGAAGTCAGGATGCAGCCCATGCTGGTGAAACACACCACCAAAAACTGGCTAAATTGAGGATCCTAACAAGGTACTCTTCACTGAGGTGTGGAGGGTACATGCCGAAAATGGGGAGCAGCCGGACCCCCACGGGACTCATCAGCAAGGCAGCGGAAGGAAGAAAGAGGTTTGTACTTGCGGCCCGGCGGTCCCACTCCACACAACCCCCTGCAGGGTACGGCAATGGCTGGCGCAAAAAGAAGACCAAGAGACAGTGAAGAAGGACAGATTCAGGGTGGGAACCTTTCCCCCACCTAAACACAGATGAAAGATTACCTTCTTAAAGTCAGAGACAAAAGCGAACAACTTTCTGGTTTGGAGAGTTAAAAAAGAATTGTTGTGTTTACATTTCGGTTAAATAAACATCTTAGATTCCATACGGTCAATAATAAAGTTACTGATCAATTGTTTTGGGCTTATTTCATGAATTAAAAGAATGAATACTTTATCAACTTAATGGCAAGAATGTTTATTTTTCAGTTAAATATTAAAACAATTTTCTTTACTAATACCCAGCCAAAATTGACAAAAAGAAGCTGTAAAATCTAATTGTACTAGTTGCCCTCATTTAAAAAAAATCTTTTAAAAAAGGGCCATCTAGTCAAACATGGGTTGATTTTTTTTTTTATCGTCAAATTCCAACCTGTGCACCTACTAGTTACTTTAAAATTCACCAAAGTTGCTTTATGTATGATTATGTAACACTAAAAGAACTTCAAATGCATCATTAAAAGTCAAAAATTGATATAGCATCAAAATCCATAATCAGTTTAAGAGGGTCAACATTAGGACTATCAGTTTCCTCTGTAATTTCAAACGAAAGCATTGAACAAATGCTTTCTGAGTCACTCGGTATTAAGTGTTGCTCAAAAGTAATTCAGGAGATTATGTTAAATTCAATCCAATCCTTTTCACTAGGAAAAAAAACATTCATGCATCTGGAGTTCTACAGCAAGCTAAATACCATAACTAGATTATAAATGTGCATCTTTACTTAAGGAATACAGGATTAGTTCACAACAGCTGATCCATCTTTTTGTCCTGTAACGGGATCCTCCACTTTTACGAAGTCGTTCCAGATATTTATCTCAATTGTTCTTGCTAAATAGAACCACCCCCAAGATTCAGATGGTATAAATCAAAACATCTTTATTAGACAAGGCACAGGGAGGGTTTAACAGGGTGGAGGCCTGACATTTGAGGTACCAGAGTGGATTGTTTTGGCAAAGGTTTAATCCTTCAAAGGAATTTAGAAGTCCATTGATTTTTATTTTAAGTATACCCATTCACAGGCCATTTTTCTTTCCTGACATGCAGTTTGACATGCTTTAAGGGTTCCTGTGAACAACACTGTCATACACACTTCTCTGTCATACTTAAAATTGGTAACGCTTGAAGGGTTTTTGGCATTTGAATGGGACTAATGACACTGAATAAACAAAAACCAACAAAACATGACAGACAGACAAACACAGACAAGAAACCATAACAAACATAAATGGTACAAAGCGAAAATATTTAAACACACAAGTGCAACATTCAACAACATTTACTGCAGGCAGTTAAGTTCATCGTACCCATCAGGCATGGACACGAGCCACAGTCTAGCTGCCCCAGCTTGGCTTTGCCGCCGTAGCTGGGCTCAGGAGGTGAGGACTGAAAAGATAAGGGGGATGGGGTAGATGGAGCCGTGGGCGGCTCCAGTAACAATACTGGAATGGGTCCCGTGGCGGACTCACCAGAGGGGGTTCCACGGTTACGCTGGGAGGCGTGTGACTGAGGCGGTGCTTGGCTGCTGTGGCTCTGAGTCTGCTGGAGGATGTTCAGGCACTCTCCCAGACAGCTGAGCGTGGCAGCCGACGTCGCTTTGAGCAGCAGCAGGTCCTGGTCCAGACAAGAGAGGGGGCCTTTGTTGGGTAGAGAGTCAATGGAGTGAACAAGGTTCTTCTGTTGGCCCTCTGCTTGGGACATCACCTGCAAAGGAACATTGACATTAAAATTAGGGGTGTAAAGGTACACAAAAATCACGTTTTGGTATATATTTGGGGTTTTAAAGTCATGGGTCAGTACATTTTCTGTACCTTTTAATCAAGAAAAATAAATACAAATGTGCATACAACTTTTTCTCTCACTTCGATCTGCATTAAACAAAGAACCTTATTTCCTGAATTTCTTCATTACAATTCCTGACATTAATTTGATTTTGTTATGTTCTAAATCTCAAAAAAGTTGAAAGTTATAGAACTGACAGGAGATTTGATTAGATTTTTTTTCATAAATAAAATAGTACAAGCAGACATAGCCAGAGTTTACATACAGCTTGACATTGTTTCAGGTGAGAAATTCTGGTCAGTGCAGAGTGTGTTATGTAGCTTATTGCTCCTGAAAGATGTGTTTGCTGACAAAGTTCTGGTTCGGTCCATTTTTCTTTTTCTACTGTAGCTGTATGAGAAACAATTAATGTTCCCAAACAGCTGTATTTGTTTGGTACAAGTGCATACCGATGCGACAGGGCTGTACCGGAAAATCAGAATACAGGTACAGCTATACCCCTAATTAAAATACAATCAGCACTCACTCACATTATTCTTAACACTGCAGGCCCCAGCTGCTATTAGTCATAACAGAGATATTGATAATTTGAAAACACCTTAATTTCTGACATTTGGATTTACAGTAGAGTTTAAATGTGAAATCTGTTGCCTGATCAGAGGAACCATGCTCTCCAAGGCAGTGTTTCTCAAACTATGGGGCGAGCCCCACTAGTGGGGCGCAAAGGTATTGCAGGTGGGGCGTGACATCAATGGGATTTAAATAGTTTCAAAACAAGCTGAAGTAGCCGCATTATCAGTGATTCCATCTACAAAATGTACAAATATCTAAAAAGATTAGGGAACGTTTCAGAGTCAGAGAAGTCACACGGTCAACCACGGAGGAAATACAGGGATGAGTATCTTGCTCTATATTTATTTTTTTTATTTTTTTTATTTTGTACTTTTGAAAGCTTTGTAAATTTGATAAAACTACAACTTTTATTTTCTCCAACTGTGAGATGAAGTTCTACATGTAGCAACTACTGACAGCATATATTTCTGAGCCGGTTTTATACCAGTGCGCAACCCCTTTTTCCAACTAATTTATACCCTTAAAAACTTGTAGACTAACTCGGCTATTTAAATAAATAAAACACTTTAAAATCAGGCGTGGTCACCATTCTGTTGGGGCGATAAAAGCATGGGGGGCTTGTGTATGCTCCTTGGTCCAAAGTGGGGAATGATAAAAAGAGTTTGAGAAACACTGCTCCAAGGCGATAATCAAACATCTCATCTTCAGAGCTCAGCTCTTCCTCCTTCAGGGAACATCTACACTTTTCTTATTATCTTCCTAAAATTGGTAACCCCGAATGTTAGTTTTTAATGCACCGACCACCATTAAAAACACATTGCCACATTGACTCACAATAACCAAGCAGTTTATTTCAAAACTATCTCCAATCACGCCTACAATTTAAAGATTTAACCACGCACAGCTTTTTCTGAAACATAAAACAAATTATCTTTGACTTGCTTTGTAAATATTTATGTCTTCAACGTGTTTGGGGCTGAGCATCAAAGATAGAGTATGGATGTGTTATGGTTCTTAGAGGCCACATTTTTGTTATTGAAGGCGTTTGCTGACGACAAGAAACAAAACAAAATTAGTTTGGGCTTTAATGCATGTTTTCACTGCTGACTCATGAATTGCAGATGTAATCAGTGGTTGGTCTGGTGTTCCACTGCGATTTGACGAGTCATCAAATCCTGGGAATAAAAGCAGTTTGAAAGTTAAATTACAAAAGAATAATTTATCTTTTTTTTTGGGGGGGGGGGCTGATGTTAAAGCCCACAATGCATTCCAATCTTAATGGAAATTTGTATTCACTCCGGACAGAGTGGGTTACAACCCCCACCTATAAAGCTGGAAGCTGGTGTGTTTTTCACCCCCTGTTCATCCCGTTTTCCTTTAACATTAAATAAAGATGATGCCTGCAGTTTTACATCAATTTGACTAGGAAGTCTACACGTCTCAGACGAAATTATCTCTTGCTTTTACATCAGCCACTGCTATATTGGAATTGTAAGGGGGTTGTCTCATCTTTGACTGGTTGTCTCCCACAAGCATTTTCTCACAGTAACTGTGCCTATATTTGTCCTCTCATGTGTATGTGTGTTAGTTTTGTTCATCAGACTCGCTCCTGGAGTCTCACAGCTGCAAGTCTCAATCACTGTTCACTTCCTTTAAAGTGAAGTTTTCCAGTTCAGGAGGCTGCATATTTCACACAGAATTTATCATGATGGGATTTGGCTCCATTGACATCATCCGTGAGCTACTTTAATAATCTTCTCTTAAACGCAGCCACAATAAAAAGAAACCTTCTTTTGTTTGCTTTTCAACAGCTGATGATTCTGATTACAGAAGCATCCACTTCCAAACAGAAAGAGCCTGCTGCAGGTCCCTCAATGCCATTTCAGGGCTGTGATGCCGAGATTTTGCAATGAGGGCCAAAATGATCAAGTTGAGGGCATTTGCGGGCCACAATGACTAGTTTTCAAGAAATAAAACTGGAAAAAACTTCTTGTGACATTTTTTACTTCTGTCTGATCAATTAAATATTAAAAAGCCAAGATTTTAAACTTAAAGTAGTCTTAATAGGTGAAGAAAAGTAATCTGTAAATTGTTGTTGTTCTTACAGAGATGCCCCATTGAAAGATGTGATGGGAATATTTCGAAGTAATCAGAATTAATTGATTAGTTACATTCTTAGTAAATGCATCTATCTAGGTACAGTAATATGTCACGTAGAGGTCATCAGAGTGATTGAAACGACGTCAGCGAGCAGCACATAGCAGGACACCCTCTGACCACGCTCCTAAAGCCTAGTTTGTCCTTCTCAGTTAGCAAGTTTGCACACATGCACACGTATCAACAGAGATGTTTTCCTTTTATAGTTCTCTGTTGCCCGGGGAGCCTTGCAAAGCAATTCACCGCCAGGACAACAGGGGACATAGCACTTTTCTGGGGAGGTCCTGCCACCATTGCAGTCAGGTCTCTGAGCATCAACAGCATATTCAATTTTTTATTTTTGAATTAAAGCTCTTCGAGGTCTGCCTCTTTCAATACTGACAAGAGCTTTTCGTGGTCAAATATGAGAAAAAGCTCCTCACTCATAAATGTTCTTTTTCAAGACGTTCTTCGATCTGCTCCATGTCTGATGCTAGATATCTTCAGCACTCTTTTTGTAAATGGTAGTCCTGCTGAAGAATTTAATGGAAGTGGCGTGCCCCCACCAATAACAGACTTGTGCTCTTTGTAGCTTTTGACGGGCATTAAAAAAATTGGGCATGTCTCCGTCACCCTTTGCGGGCCTGCCGCAGAGCGCTTGCATCAACGGATGATGGCACTGCGTGTCTCTGCACCCCTGCTGATGGAGAAGTATAAACTAGGGTTTATACTAAACAGTGTAAAGTGATTTAGCCTTGCAGGGCCAGGCATCAGAGCTAGTTAAGAGGTACTGAATAAGATCATCTTTGATGACCAAATACCATATAATACTAGGAATAGGAGGATGAGGGAGAGCTCGAGCATGCAACAGTTCTGGGTGCACGGTTTGTCTTACATCCTGGCCAGTATGCTTATTAAATATCCAAAATGGCTGAAGGACTCCAGTGTCATCTTTGTTTTGGAAGAAGCTATTTTTTCCGCAACAAAGACAAGAATATATTTTCCACATTTTTGGGGGTGAATTCATTTTAGAGAAAAGAAATATCTATTTCTTTTATTTCAGAAGTTTTCATCTGAATCAACCATCTGTAATAGCGGGCTAGCTTTACTCCAATGCTCAACTGTGGGTGAGATCCGAACAAAATTATTTTAGAGCTCCGCAAATGTACCCTGGACCACACTTTACACACCCCAGTTTTAAGGTTTTTGAAGACTTCTTTTAGCATCTTGCAGATAATTTTTGGAGTCAAATACTCGACTACTTGCAAACACCCACTAATAGTGTGGCAAGAAGCATAGCACCTTCTGATATTGAAACATCAGGTGACATCTATCTCGTGAGTACTAGCCAGTCGCGGTCAGCAGGGCTTCGCCTGATGAAGTTGAACTAGAAGATGCTTCAACTACTTTTAAATAATTTTGTTGCCAGCATTTTGGGTTTCCAGTAGGAACAATAAATTGCAACAGAGTGTCAAGACATTAACAATATGTAGGCACTTCATCTTGTTCAGATACTGAAAGAGGTAGAAACAACAAATGGCTGGACGTCTAGGGGTAAAGTGAGCTACATCACAATCACAGCGCACGCCATCAATAGCAACTGAGAAATGTTGTACTCCAGACCATCCACAGATGAAGCACAGACATAAGGTCTGAAATACTAAAAAAATTAAATCAGAAAAAGTATGACATCAATTTTGTTGAGTTTGTGACAAAAAAAGCTGAATGACGGCCTTGTTGAAGCATAAATTTAATCTTTTAAGTTTTCTTGAAAGTTATTTTTAGGTATCGTTACACCCCTAACGCCTAGGTTTCTCAGCTTCTCAAATATTTAAAATATTCCAGATATGTTCTACAAACTAATTTGCAAATAGAAACATTTTTCAATAATAATTTAGAGTAGCGTTCCACATAAAAGTTTGCAAATAGGCAAGGATCCTCTATATGCCCAAATTCATTAAAACACAGGGTTTCATTGGGTGTCCTTAATTTTTTCAGATAACTATGTCTTGAGCTAAAGTTTTCGCCCTCTTTTGGTTACAAAAGGCTGTAACCTACATTTAACCTAACGCAAACAAACGTTCAGGTTTTGAAAACTGTCTAACTGTCATGACTAGAACCTTAAAACTAAGACAGGTACTATTAAAGAAATCTGTCTAAAAAAAAAGTCTACTTTGGATTCTAGACTGTTAACAGTATTCAGAGGTAAAGGCTCAAAAACATCCTAGAGAGGTCAGATAACTGACTCTGAAAATAGTTGCTGTTTCACCTCAAAAACTATATATTTGCTTAAGATTGAGGGAAGACTGTTCGATTGAGATAGTGGTGTCAAAAACAGAGAATCTGTGAACAATGAATAATTAAAGACATAAAAAATACCTTTTTACATTATTATGTCACTAGGAAAGTAAGGTAAAAACACTAATGAATGTGACCGCATTCAGAGTTTCTACAAATCGTTTCCCTTCAGCAACACATAAACGTCACGCTTTCTTTTTTCAACATCCAACACCTCCATAGTGTTAGTTTTGTGAAGGAGGTGGCACAACTGAGCAATAAACACAGCGGCATCCTCTCAATCTTAGCTGCAGGCAACACGTCTTCCCCACAAAGAAACTGCTATGAAACAACAGTTAAAAAAAGAACCCAAAAAATGTTTTTAACTGAAAGCTTTCTCCAGAAACACAGATTTCTCCCTGGGATAATTATTTCAGTCTGACTCACTTCTCAGAGTCTAAAATATCATAAAAGGAAGGAGACAAAACAGGTTCTCGCTGGCAGGTAGTAAGCTTCTCTCGGGCTAATGAATCTAGGTTGTTTACCAACTTGGAAATGTTCCGTTCATTAATATTGTATGGATTCACAAACACTTGTGTCCTCACACAAATCTCAGGAACACATGTGTTCCTGCTTTAATTCACACAGCTGTTCTGGAGTCCCAGAAAAAAAGAGTTTTGCATTAGATTCAAGTACATGTCAAAGATGTTTGTGTAAAGAAGGTTTTCAGGGCGTTTCAGGAAAAAACAAAAAACTTTCCTTATGAAGGTTAGCAGCCACAATCTTGTATAAAACAATAAAATAATTTCTTATCAGTTGTGCCTTTTTACCATCAACTATCCTTTTACTCCAAGAGTAATAACCATCTAATCTAGGTTATTCAATCTAGGAATTGAAATGCAACTAAACTCCACTGTTTCTGGTGTCAGATCAGAGTTTCTAAACTGAACTCATGAACCCTATTGCTTGTTTACTGTTATATACAGTGTCTATAAAAATACTCACCGCTTTGGATGTTTTATCGAAATCAATCATGATCAACTAAATTTGACTTTTTGGACAAATTTACAAAAAGACCCTTTATAGTCAAAGTTCGAACGGATTTCAAAAAAAATAATGACAAATAAAAATATTTAACTTTAAACAAGTGATTTCCTAAAAATTCACCCCCTTTACAGTGACTGACCTAATTCACCACAGGTCCAGCCAACTGGCTGTAGTAGTCTCACAATGAGTGGAATGGAGATCACCTGAGTGCAATAACTTTGTCTCAGGTGATTGTAGTATGAAACCTGTGTATGGAAAGTCCATTCACTGATTAATCAGAATTTCTGGCTATCATTACTGTATGAAGACAAAAGAATACTCCAAGCAAATCACTAAAAGTATGAGTCAGGGGATGGATATAAAATAAATCTCTAAGGTACTGAACGTTCTCTGGAGTTCCGTTAAATCCATCAGTAAGTAATGGAAGGAATATGGTACATGTGTAATTCTCCCTAGATCAGGTCGTCCTCACAAACTGAGTGACCGTACAAGAAGGAGAGTAGTGAGAGAGGTCACCAGGATTACGCTGAAGGAGTTACAAGCTTCACCAGCTGGGAAGGGAAAGACTCTGCACACAACTGTTGCCCAAGTTCTTTACCAGTCAACGCTTTATGGGAAAGAGGCAATGAGAAAGCCACTGTTGAAGAAAGCTCTTGTCAAGGTTCTTCAGAGTTTGCCAAAAGGTACACGGGAGAGTCCATAGTCAAGGGGAAGAAAGTTATTTGATATGATGAGACCAAAATGGACCAAGCACTGCACCTCTCCCCAAACACGCCGCCCCACTGTGAAGCATGGTGGTGGCAGCATTATGCAGTGGGGATGCTTTTTGGCAGCAGGCTTTAGATGGCTTGCAAAGGTGGAAGGTAAAATTTGATGTTCATGAATGATTTTTAAATACAATAAAAAGGGGAATACACATTTATTTCTTATATCCTCTCTTTAGAATAAGATTTGCCTACCTATGGTCTAAGGAGAGAAATGCTGTACCAAAAGCATCTACACTCTAAAATGAATATAAATAGAGGGATAAAAAAGGTTTTTGAGCACATACATGCAGTGGAAACATGCATGCAGAAAAACCATCATTCAGAAGTGTAATTGCATCTTTGTGGCACTAATAATGCAGCAAATCAGAACCTGCCATTAGGTCCATTACTCACTGAAAGGGTCATTAGTATGTGGCAATGCAAGTTGGAGAGCAAATTTGTTGCTATGCAACTATAAGAAATTCTGGGGAAAATAAACCATCCTCGGATATAACACACCTCACTGGGTTGTATAGTGTTCAGTAAAATAAAGCCACTTTTCTTGATGCTGGCAAAACATGACATTTTTACACACAGATGGGAAAAAGAAATTCATATAATTAAACTTTGAGCAAAGGAAGACAAAAATATAGGATGCGCACTAAATATTTTCAGAGGTAAGGAAAACAAATTGGACATGGAAGCAATTTTAGAACAAACATACAACTTGACTGAGCAGAGCATGAGAAAGTAGATGGCAGTGCTGAAAGGATAGAAATACAAACAGACAGTAAGCAAGAATAAAAAGCAACAAATCAGGGCAACAAATAAAAAGCAAAAATAATTAAGGCATCAGAAATACTAGAAGGAAAGATAACAGACATAAACACGAAGGTTTTATGGAAGCAAGAAATAATACAGAACATACTTTGCAAGAACAGAGCCAACATTTGTTAACCTAGGTAGCAAGAACAAAGTTCACACTTGACAAGAATCTCACAGCAGAATTCCTGGAAAGTCCTTCCACCGCAGCATTTGTGTATGCATGATGACAGCATAGTGTTGCAAGAACTCCCAAACCAGAGCTCCAAAAACTGAAAGATGTCCTTTATCTTCTGCAGTAGAGGCAAAGCAAGACATTTTATATACCAGGGGCTTAGCCCAAAAGGGTTGTTATGCATGTGAGGGGGTGTTTTAAGTTGTATTCGACAAGCATAACTTTATATAAGAAAAAAAATTATATCACATACATGTGACACATTAACATTAGTTTATTAATTAAGCAACAAGGCAGAACAGAACCAGGGCTGTATGTAGAGACCAGAACTAAACCACAATTCAATCAAACCCAAAATCCGGGATTAAAACAGGACTGTGACAGTTCTAAATCAGGACTACTTCAGGACTGAACCAAGACAGAACCAGAATCAAAACTAGATGATAGTAGCACTGAAAATCAAAAACCTCTTTTTCGTGGCAGCATGAGACTGTATCTTCGAAGCTTGAGTTTTTGCGAACCTATTAATGACATTTTCAAGGTCAATATTATTCAAGAATTCTTTTTCAGGTGTGTTTTGGTGTTCTCTGTCTTTCCAGATTTCCCCTGACCTATCTGAATGATCAGAAAGAGAGTCGTTACTATTTAATGATACCTCTATATTTGTCTCTTTGAGTTACTAGTTTGTACCATATTATTTTTTAATTCTGCCAAAGAACTACACTATTTATATAACCATTTAGCCTAGCTGTGCAAAAAAGCCTGCATACAGTCCTTACACTGGCTCCCTGTAGCTCAGAGAATAGACTTCAAAATGCTTTTACTAGTTTATAAATCATTGAATGGCTAGCACCAAAGTATGTTGAAAATCTATTGCCACTATATTAACCCCCCAGAACACTCAGGTCCTCTAATTCCAGTCTACTCAACATCTCTTGAATTAGAACCAAACATGGAGAAGCAGCTTTCAGTTTCTATGCTCCTCTAATCTGGAACAAACATCCAGACAACTGCAAAGCTGCTGAAACACAGTTCTTTTAAATCACGACTAAAAACCCATCTAATTAGAGGGTTCTATATTCTAATTCTAAATTATATAAAATATAGAATTAGAAAAATTAAAAACCTAACAAGATACGCTTGTGAACATGTTCTAGCGAGTTTTGGCAAACTACTGTCTGTGACTAACAGGTCTTTCTCACCTTGTTCCATCTCTGTTCCTCTCTCTCCCTCTTTGTGCAATCAAGCCAAACATCAAGAACATCAAATATAGTTGAAACCAGATATTTACATACACTTCAGATAAAAACACTTTTTTACCGTCAAATATCAAATCAGACTAAACATTTATTTTTTTAGATGAATATATAAAAAAAAAATTTTTTGTTACATTTAAGTATAAAGAGAGGATTTTTATGTATTTTGTAATGGCAAATTGCACCCAAATTGTATTTAAAATTGAGCCACACTTGTGGAGGTCCACAATTCTTTTCCTGATGTCTTGGTTTAATACTCTTGATTTTCCCATGTCAAAGAAAGAGGCTCTGTGTTTTGGGAGTGCCTTAATATGCATCCACAGGTGAGCCAGCAATTAACTCAAATGGACTCTATTGACCTATCAGAAGCTTCTTAAGCTCAGAATGGAATAATCTGGACTTTCCGTCTTGATTAAAGATGCAATAAACTTGGCGTATATATACTCCTGACTTTGATTAAAGTGCTAAAAAATAAATACATCACTCTCTCTCTCTCTCTTTATTCTGACATTTAATTCAAAAAATATGTCACTATTTATTTAGCTAAAACAAAAAAAGTTTACTCTAATTTGATGTTTAATATTAAAGAAAATTTTTTTTTGTTTTTTTCTTGAAGTATATGTAAGTATCTGGTTTCAAATGTGAATATACTGCTGTACTGAAATTCCTCTTGTTTTGCATAGAAATATAATGAAGAGCATATAAAGTATAATATAATAAAATTTACCTGAGATTTTTCTTTGAAAGAAGTCCCTTATGTCCATTGTTTTGTACATCACTACATAACTGAAACCAATTTAGAGAGTGCTTTATTTAGCCATGGGGGATAGCAACTTAAAATATGAAATAAACACACATGTAAGCTAAAAAAAACAACAACACAAAAAACTGCATTGCTGTTCGGCTTTTCATTTCGCTATTGGATGATTAGCCCTGACAGAGCAAAAATACGAAGAGCAAGTAACATAATATGCGCCAGATGAGCAGCGGGACATCAGTCTTCGTGATACATCTTCATATTTACATTATCATACAGTATGAGTGATTTGCTTTGGTACCTGGTTAAACTTGAGCTCTCCTCTGTCTGCCTGCACTTCTCCTACAGCAAATTCCCGGCAGCGTGTCTCCCCCTCCCTCACATGCGTAAGTGCTGCGCACAAACACATACGGTGGCGCTAGTGCTTGAACTCGGATCATACCAAAACTAGGGGAAATTTACGACTGTGTGCATTGTGCTTCTAATATTGTGTGTAGTTTTTTTGTAGTTTTTGTTTTACACAGTTGTCAGTCAGACATCTTACTATGATTTTAAAAAAATGACACTCCAAAAGACCCGGGTCTTCTGAAAAAACAACCCGGGCTTAAGCCCAATAAGCCGCCCCCCCCCCACTCCACTGATGTTCTGCAGCCCTGAGAGAGAGACAGACAGACAGACAGTCAGAAGTATTTTCTTTGTTCTCGAGTACTATGTAACGGCCTGAAAGAATTGTGTTCTCCTTCTAGGAGGGATGCAAGAAAAGAAAGACATTCAAGAGATTAATTTAGAATTTTTCCTATACCAGACAAATGTCTGATTGGTTAGAAGTATGAAGTGACCATGGTTACTCTGCTGACATGCTGCTCTGGCTCTAAGATGATTATTATATTCACTGTTGTATTGTCCAGGCTAAAGACTGACCTTGTGATTACCAGTGGTGGGTAAATTAGCCAAAGATTGTACTCAAGTAGCACTACTTCAACATATTTTTACTCAAGTAAAAGTACAAAGTAGTCATCCAAAAAATTACTCACGTAAAACAAAAACTATTTAGTAAAAAGGCTACTAAATTATTGAGTATTTGTTTTGAGATCGTAACATATAATTTAACATTGAAAAATTATGTAATTGGACAAAAACATACAGTTGTGCATATTCTGAAAATTCAAAGAAATAGAAATACGTGACATAATTGTAAAGTAACACATTTGAGAAGAAAGATTTTTCCAAATTAATTTTTTTTAAGTAAAACTAATGAAACCAATACTTACAGTAGCTATTGTATATATATGTTAGACAAGATAAGGTACCCCCAATCTACCTCCAAATGGCACCACAGCCTCAGCAGATAGAAAATAATGTTAAAATGATTAAGCTTGTGTTCAAACAAGAGGTCTCACTTCAACAAAAACTATGTGTGAGTCTCATGCATTTTTGATTAAAACAAGCATTCAGTTTCATTCAGTAAAGTTACTCGGGGTGGGTAGAATAGCCAGAAACTTTACTCAATTAAGCATAGTCATACTTTATAAAAATATTACTCAAAAGTAGAAAAGTACAGTGTAGTAAAACTACTCCAAGAGTATTATTTTCCCCAAAAACTTATTCAACCAAATGCAACTGAGAAAATGTAACTAGTTACTACCCCCCTCTGGTGATTACTAGCTTAGACTGGACACTGCTATGTCTTAAAAGCAAACTTAGATCCCACTGCTTTCCCAAACACTGTCACAAACACAGCGCAGTCTGGAGTCAGCAAGACTAGTGATGTTTCCAGAAATAGAAGAGACTCAATCATCCATCTCTGCTGTGGTGGAGGGAGAGCCCAGTTGTGCTGTTGCAGCGAGAGTTGAAGTATTGGACGACTTCACATCAGCTGGCTGTGACAAGTTGGCAGAGAGGAGACAGTCATGTGATCTGACTCCCAGCATCTCGCATCGAGCAGGGAGACAGATGGATGGAAGGTGACAGCATGACAGAGCCCTCAACACTCAACACAAGACCTCTCTTATGTGTTATAACATCTAAGCTTCTACCAAAGCTTTTAGAACTAGAACATGTGTCCGTTTTAGAATTTTACACCCTAACTGGACTGGCATACCGAGAGGCTTTAAATTCTAAAGGTTTATTATGTAAAATAAATGCTAATATGAATGTGTCTGATTGTATATATATATATTTGCATGACATCACCCTATCCCAGAGCGTTGCAGAAAAATTGCATTTATTTTTTCCTTAATTCTTAACACTAAAAGTGGTCCATTTGTGACCGGATCAGCCAGATGGCATGTTTATTCTAGGTCTGACAGGGATTGATATGCAAAGCTGCTTCAACAGTCTCCATCTTCAGGTGAGATAAAGCCAAGGCAAGGCAATTTTATTTGTATAGCACATTTTCAACAACAAGGTAATTCAAGGTGCTTTACAAGATTAGGGGATAATGTAAAAACAGCAATAAAGCATGAAGCACACACAAAACAGATGATACATGAAAACATTACTCAAAGGCAGCGCTAATTAGATGGGGTTTTAGACGTGATTTAAAAGAACTTAGTGTTTCAGCAGCTTTGCATTTGTCTGGAAGTTTGCTCCAGATTAGAGGAGCATATAAACTGAAAGGTGCTTCTCCATGTTTGATTCTAATTCATTGGATATTGAGTAGACTGGAATTAGACGACCTGAGTAGTTTGGGGGGTTAGTATAGTGGCAGTAGATCTTCCAGATGCTTTGGTGTTAAACCATTCAATGATTTATAAACTAGTAAAATTATTTTGAAGTCTATTCTCTGAGCTACAGGGAGCCAGTGTAAGGACTTTAAAACTGGGGTGATGTGCTCTACTTTCCTGGTTCTAGAGAGGACATGAGCAGCAGCGTTCTGGATCAGCTGCAGCTGTCTAATTGACTTTTTAGGCAGACCTGTGAGGACACTGTTGCAGTAATAAATCCGACTAAAGATAAATGCATAGATGAGTTGTTCGAGGTCCTGTTGAGACATCAGTCCTTTAATCCTAAATTCTAGCAGTATCAACTGAAGCTGTGTGCTAACTCTTGATTGTTCCTCTTGAAGTCCAAAAGTAATTACCTCTGTTTTGCTTCTGTTCAGCTGGAGAAAGTTATTGTACATCCATCTATTGATTTGCTTGATGCATTTACTTAGGGTTTGGATGGGTTCAAAGTCACCTGGTGACATCGTAATGTAGAGCTGAGTATCATCTGCAATCTTATTGGTTGTTATAATCTGGGCTAGTGGGAGCATGTATATATTAAATAAGAGGGGCCCCAGGATGGAGCCCTGGGGCACCCCACATGTGATTTCTGTTCGTTCTAATGAAAATGTTCCTATTGAAATAAAGAACTCCCTTTTCTTTAGGTAAGACTCGAACCAGCCAAGTACTGTACCAGAGAGTCTGACCCAGCTGTCCAGTAATTCCAATAGTACATCATGAGCAACAGTGTCAAATGCTGCACTGAGGTCCAACAGAACCACTACTGTGGTTCTACCACAGTCTGTATTTATGTGAATGTCATTGAAAACTTTGGGAAAAAAAGATAAAAAAAAACATGTTTGTAAAGCTGGTGGTAGACCACAAATCCACTGCATGCTCAACAAAGCCCAGCTTTCTGGTCTCCACCTTGGTTCTCGAATGAGAACAACTCTGCACAAATCAGAGCAAACAGACTCCCCTGGATTTGTTTAACTTGTCTGGAAGGTTTATTAGCCTGGTAAGAAGAGAGAAAGAAAAAATTTGAATGACGAGGAGAAGGGAGGGAGAGAGGACGTTAAATGATGGCAGAGTTGAATCAGGTCACAGTGAGCAGCGAATCAGTTGCTCTGAACCAAAACAGTTAGAACATAAATCACACAGAGCCATGTTTGGTCTGTCTTTTGGGGGAACCAAAAACACCAAAGATGCACATGTTTCGCTTAGCGATGACAAGTTCTGCATGTTATTTATTAAAAAACTGTCCGCTGAAGAACTAAGACATATTCTCCACTCATGTTGATAACTAGTTGGTTTCTTTCTGTCTTCCAGTGAATCATTTAGGAGAGATATTTTAAGCAGAACAAATTGGAGCTGCAGTGTTGCAGAAACAGAGAAGATTAATAACTTATCACTTATAACCACCCAGCCAGCAAAAGAAGAAATATCAATGGTGCTTTACAAGATTGTTGTCAAACTATAACGCAGAGAAACAGATAGGTAAACAATGAGTTTTAAAATACACTTAATCTAATTATGCTGCACTTCACTTAAAGGAAACGGGGATCTAAGGCAGTGTTTCCCAACCCTGGTCCTCAAGGCACACTGCCCTGCATGTTTTATATATTCCTCTGCTTTAACATACCTGCATCAGATGACTGAGGTTCAGCAAAGTCCTATTAATCAGCCATCAATTGAAATCAGGTGTGCTGAAGCAGGGAAACATCTAAAACATGCACGGCAGTGTTCGTGGAGGAGCAGGGTTGAAAAAAAAAAGATCTAAGGTGTACAGATTCTATAGAGTTGTCTAATTTCCCTCTGAATAATCCCTCATTCTGTTGGGACCAAGCAAAGAAACTTCGTCAGTGCATGAGACAAGCAGAAGATGATGGTCTGATACCTATAGATGATAAGAGTTTTTGCCAGTGAACCCAAGGCCATCAGGCTGAAAAGTTTGCTTTCAAAGTGCATGAACACTAAGGGTCCATTCACAGTAGCCCTGTTTAGTCCCCTTTAACCGAACTCATCTGTTCTTACAGCTGCCTCTTCACTAGTGGACACCCATCACAGAGGGTTGGCCTCGAGAAGAAGGTGTGTGCAAGTGAGAGTGGGCTTTATGGGATTGAATAAACTGCTTTAACGAGTGGATTTTATCCGTGCACTGTAGAGGAAATTGCTCTCCCAACTTTTGACTTATGACACCATATAACTAATTCTTTAGTCCAGAAAGTCTGGTTTGTATTGAGGAGGTGTAAATGTGCAATTTAACATTGATGTAGACCAAAAAAAAGAACTCTGTTAAGAATCTAGAATTGCGCTTCTCTGAGTGGCTGCATGTTGGTGTGGTGCTGTTGGCCAAATATTGACTTAATTTCCCTCTGGGATCAATAAAGTATTTTTGAATTTTGAATTTGAACTGAGGTCTTGGCTCCGTTAAAGTGAACTCTGGTGCAGTTTGATTGCATATGTGATTTCTAAGAGGGGCAGGGGACATTCCAAATACAAGAAGCAGACTTTTAAACAGCGCATTCTCAGTAAATACAACCAAAACAACGGTGCAACAACAACTCTGCGTCGTTCTCTACTCATGCTAAGTCCATTGCTGCTCAACAGGTACAGTTTGTTTCACAAAATGCAGGATGAAAACAAACCGCAAAAAAAAGCTTTAAAAAAAAAGCTACAATGTTGCAATTTTGGTCTCCAATCAAACCAAATCTACCAGACAATCAGGTGTAAACACAACCGATGCTATAAAGATTGCCGTGCCTAAAAACTGTAGTGGCAATCTTTCCCACCTAAAGCTCCTTTTGCACCATTTCCCTGTTTTGCCATTGATGCTTGCATATTGAAAAATGTGTAACACAGACCTAACAATGAGAAGCTGAAGCAAATTTTTTTGAAACCTCAATTTAAGTCATGTTCTCAAAGTATGAGTGCTGCTTTTGATGTTCTCCCAGTTGGAATATTGCATGGATTCTGGGATTAAAAGCGTGGAATTCAATTGTTTTTTTCTGCACCACAATATGGCACGTTAATATAAAAAGTAATATCATTGGCTCATTGCTGCAATCTTAAATATCCCAGCAATGAGCCAGTAATAATGTTAAGTTAAATGTCTCCTACATGTCCAAAAGAACCTGGCTGAGGCCTGGAAGAGAGTGCCATACGTCAGTTACCCCAATGTGAACCGAAACAATAACTTAAGAGTTTGGAAGTTCATGGCTATATTTTTATTTTTACAAGGGTTGTAGTTTTAATCTTGCATACGATAAAAGAAAACTACTAAATAACTACTGATTAAGCCATGGGTTGCATTTTTGCATATTAGCTTTGCATTCCTTGTACTCGACAATGACTGCATTTGGTGCAGTGCTTACCTAAGAAAATTTGGAAAGTGGACCAAAGCAGAAGTGTTGGCCTAAAAAAATTTACCAAATAAACTGTATCCAAAAGTCACATCTCTACAAAGTAGGACGTCAAAAGAAGTCCTCTAAATGCCTAATAGCTTCATGAGAATCATCTTATTCGAGCAAAAATATAAGATGTTTGTTTGTGTTTAGCACAGAATGACATCTTTGTGACAGAGAACCAAAAACAGACTAAAGATGCTGTTCAAACCTTTCTTTGAAAACTGTTGTACATAAACAGCAGTGTTAATCTCTTCCGGTAGAAGTGCTTTTATGACTGAATATTCATAATTGACAGCCAGGTAGATAAAAAGATGAACAACAAAAACAAATCCTCTGAAAAATACTAATTATAAAAGACCTTTAGAAAGACTGGAGTATTATTCCTGAGGAACACTTTAAAACGATCACAAGAAAGTCTGACTGTTTGAGGTAACCCTTGACTCAAAAAGGTTTGCACAGCCCAGAGTTTTTGTTCTGTAATGTTAAAGGCTTAACCAGCTCTGCTTAAAACCTAAGAATCCCAGGGTTAACCGCATTTCCTTAAACAATAAAAAAATATTCTAAAACATGTTTAAGCAACGTCTCCAGATCAAATGATCTTTACATTTTGAATGAATGTCACAGGTATCATGCACAACTAGATGATGAGTTAATGTTTAAAAACTTTACAGGAACAACACATCAAAAAGTTTCTTGTGGGAATCTAACTCTTGCCAATCAGTACCTCACATTAAAATGCCGGTCGTCTCTCCTTGTCCCGTGTTTTCCCTTCCTTCCTGACTGCTTAGTCATCTTATCTCCATATTTCAACACTACCACACACAGACACCTGGCGACAATCCAAAAACCACATTCTGTCTCTAAAAAGTATTTTTTTTGTTGCTTTATTTACAAAGGTGTCAGTCATCATTGTCACTTCATAAAACCAAACAATCTATTGCCATTAATCACCTAAAACTGATTCAAGACAGCTCATTAAGAGGTGATAGAGAAAATAATCTTCTCCCAGAAGATAACAGAGAAGGAGGAATGACTCCTCAGTGCGACCAGAGATGTATCAGCAGCTGGAACAGACAAGTCTGATGACTGAGGCAGACAATTTTTTATGAGGATCTGAATTTAGTTCAATCCAAAGTCAAACTCCCAGGAAAGAGGTTTTTAATCAACTTCAAATATTTACATTATCCTCTGAACTGGTGCAAAAGATATCTAAAATTGAAAAAGAATGAATACTCCATGCATTTGGGGAAAATATAGGAAAATCTCACAGATAAAAGACATTTTGGATCACTGTCACTTAATCTCACCGATAATAAATGCTTTGGATCACTGTCACTAAAGCTTGGGGTAGAAAAAGATACTCTGTGTAATGACGAGTGAAAAGAATACCACATTTTAAGTGCATGAGCACATTAAGAGAGAAGTGAAAACGTGAAACATGATCTAATTTACTTCATTAAAATTTCCCAACAAACTTCTAGCTTGTCAACTGTAGTTTTAAACGAACCATTACCTTAAAGGGCAAATACTATCATATTTCGTCATTATCAAAGTAGATAATTATGAAACACTTTTCTGAGACAAAAAACTTTTGAGTCATGCCAAATGAAACGAAATGGCATTACCATACGAAAGATTATCTATAGTGACTCGGTCTGGATCTGTCAACCGCTAATCATAGAAAAGACTGGTTTGGATTTTTTTTTAAAGCTTTCTATCAGGAATATTTTGAATGCTTGTGGGGTTCCTTATTGGTGAAACAAAAATTATGGACTGAGCACTTTTTGCTACAAAGTTCACCATATGGGTGAGATCGCTGGAGTTAACAGGTGAATAGGATCGATTTCTCAACACCCAAAAACAGAAATATTTGCCCCAGGATTATAAAACAATGGAAATCTTGGATTTATTAGAAAGAAAATTACTACATTACTCTATGCCTCATTCGGTAAGAGATTCCTCCAGCCATTCTGACACTTTCTCTGGGATGTCTAGGCAATAGGCACGTTTCCACTATCTATGGGTAAATTAACCGGATCTTTTTCTGACAGGGTATTCTGTTGGCCCGCTCTTCCAGGCACCATGACTCAATATACATATAACACAGTTTCAGCAGCGAGTAGTCACTGATCAGCGCAAAAGGCGCCCAGAGCAGCAGAAATAACAAGAGATCAACATGGAAGAAGCAACGCTTGTTGCTATGTTTCTGTTAGCTGCCGTTATAAACCTTTTCCCCAGCAACTCTTCTTATTTTTACAAAGCCAGTTGTTAGGCGACATCTGATCATTTCTCTCTTATTTACAACCAATCAGTGCGACATAACCACAGCTCCCGCTGAGCGACTCGATCGGGCCATTCGAGTACATACCCCCATACGGGTACTCCGTCGGTTCCTGAAATGGACCCGAAAACGGCACCGTCGCCCCGGCCCGATGAAGTGGAGACACGCGCATATCAGGAAGGTCCGGTCAAATTACCCTTAAGTTCTGATAGTGGAAAGACGCCAACCCTGGTCCTCAAGGCAGACTTGGCTTACTTTACATTAATGGCTGATTAACAGGCTTTTGCTGAACTGCATTCATCTAAAGCAGGTGTGTTAAAGCAGGGAAACCTCTATAACATACCGGGCGGTGTGCTCGGATGACCAGGGTTTAAAAAAAACTAGTCTAAGGGCTTTAAATAGTGATAACCGTATGACGGAAATGTTTTAATTGAACTTCCAGTTCAATTCAGTTTCCACAACAAAGAACCAACAATCCAACAGCTCTTTTGATTATTTATATTAATTTGACCTTTTCTTGGGATGACTGTCTGTCAGGCCTGCCAAGGAATTATAAAATGCTAATGAACTTACCCAATTTATATTTTTGAGCAGAATTCTGAGAAAAAATACCAAATCAAACTAATTACAAGTCTGCTTTATATCAAGACCCTAATAATCTAATATAACCATAAAACATTACCAGGTGTCGTTTGATCACATGGAGGAAGAGAGCAGCTGCCAAAAATCTGAACAGAGCAGGAAATACTATTCACACCAGGGTAGGGTGAGCCTGCACTCTAATAACATGGTTTTGTACTCTTATCTCATATCCTAAAGTACACATCCTTATTGCTGTTCTCATCATCTTCTCTTATGGTGTTAAACTTTTTCACCATGAGCAAAATTCAAGATTACACAGAAGAAAAGGAAGAGGTAAACAGAGAGGCTTTTATGTAGGTAATCAGATCAATTTCACACAGAATAATCCAGTTTCTTTAGGCAGGATACACTCTTGTTTTATTATCTTCCACAAGATAATATATGGTTTTGTGACAATGTGTGCATTTTTATTTCCAATTTATTCCAACATGTCAAATCACTTGTAGACACTGGAATGTGAAAGGGTCATGGGAAAAAGAAGGTACACCCTTCATCAATTCAAGGGTTTCACCTCTCAGCACATAATAACTTTTTGTTTAACATGTTAGGAAATTATATAAATCAGAAGTGAACAAAAAATGTCTCCTGTTCCAGCATCAAAAGCAAAAATAAAGAAACTGTATGTGGAAAAAACTATGTGCACACCATGATTTGGAATCTTTTAAAACCTCCTTTAGTAACAGTAATTTGATTGTAATTGTTTGCTTTATGACTTTAATTAGACTCATTGTGGTTGAATCCTAATCCCCCCCTCCTTTTTACAACACCTGCTTTATTGCCTGCATGTCCCAGTTTGAGCTGGACGGATGGCTTCACATTTGACTATAGAATACACAGAGATGAGTTCATAATTTATTTGATAATTGCAAGATTCCTAGCGGTGTTAAAAAAAAAAAAAAAAAAAAAGATTCCTAGCGGTGCTGGCTGAAACAAAAAGCCAAAATCATGACCCTTCCAACAACGTGCTCTTCATAGCTGGCATGATGTGTTTGTACAGACAAGCCACGACTGGTTCCAACTCCAGACCTGTACTTTGATCCAGAAGTCTTGTGGTAGGAAGGAAGGGTAACCTTCACGGTTTTTCTTACTTTCCTTCTTTCTCTTAACACCTATTCTAACATTTACCATATACCATATGCTGGATATCGTACCCTTCTCTCTCTGCCCATCTTCCTGTCCAGCTACAAATAAAGGCCACTAATACCAAACAACCCTGAGCACAAAAAATAATGTGTGGAAGGGGGAAAAGACTGAAAAAACAAGCAGAAGAAGAGCTTACTGGTTGACTCATGAATTAAAAGTAGACCTGTACAATATATCGAATCCTATTTGCCGTAGCAATAGCAGTGTATGCGATATAACAGTCACAAAGGACTGCTTGTTCAGGTGCCATGAATTAAATCTCTGCATGCCAATAATATTTTTTGACAATTTGATGTTACTACACACAGTTGATCCATATTTTTAGTTGCTGAGAAATATAAGAAATATTAATTGTATCAAAACAGGAAAATGAGAGAGAGAAAAAAAGAGACTACCAAGAAACAGCAAAACACTCCAGTGAATAACAACGTAGCAGTAAACTGATTCAGCTTGTGGGCTAAACTCTTTATCCACCAGATCTTATATTTTCAAGCGTCCCTTCTTTGAAATAAAACAATGCCCTTGAATGTGCTTTGCCTTTTTTGCCTTTGACACCTACCTCCTTGACCTCCAGCAGCTGTCCTGGATACTGACTCCTAGACCGCCGAGCTGCAGCTGGAGACTTGTGGTGGGTGATGCTGACGATGTTGTTGGGTGTGGCCGTGTGGCCCTGGTGCCTCTGGGAACTTGGGGATGAAGATGGAGTTAGGTGGGGGAGGAGGGAGAAGCTACGCGTCCGACCAGATGTTGAGGAGCCCTGGGTGAGGAGGAGCGGGAGGTGGGAGACGACACAGGAAGGGAAAGTGTGAGTCATGTAGGAATTTATGTGTCTCGGGAAGTTTTTAATAAATTAAAAGTTTGCTTCAGGTTCAGTTTGTCCAGAAAGTCTAAGTTTTCCAACCTACAGTAGGTTAGACAGAAAATCAAATACCCTGGAAAAAGATTTCTGCTTCATTTGATGGTGAAAACAACCCTGCTGTGTAGATGGTAGCTAAATTCTGCAAGTCAAATGTCCCTGATTAAATCATTAAGTTTCAACAAGTCTATAAAAGCATGACATTAAAAAAGAAAAACCTCCCTTCCTAGACCTTTTAAACATTAATATCTTGCGATGCTATACAGACACGGTCTGTATAAAAGCAGATTTACCCGTGATTGGAGTGGCTCCAACTGATGGCAAGCTGACCATACTTCCTGAATTATTTGAAAACTTGGTGGCACATATGGAGCATTGCATTTTCAGAGCAAGATTGTCCGGTGATACTTGAATACGCAAAAAAAAAAAAAAAAATGAAACGGCGCTGTAACAACAAAAGTAACAAGCCCTGACAGAGTACAATACATTTTTCCAAATACTGTACAACCTGGCTCAAATAAAAAGCAACAAACAAACATCTGATACGTTTTTATAATTCTACTCTGTGATGCTGGTTGGTCTCTTGGCAGCCTCCTAAACCAATCTTTGTTTCCAGTTTTCATCAAATATGGAGAACGTCCAATTTTTGGCCTCACCTCATTGGATTTCTAGTATGTAATATTGTGACTGAATTATAATATTGAATCCAAAAGTACTTCAACAAAGTAATAGTTTAAATGTGTGCACACTTATGTGACCAGTTTTTTGGAGCTTTAATATTTTTTTTCGTAAAAGATTTATCAGGTCAATTGTACAGTATAGTCACGATTAATGTTTAGTAACATTTTTAATCAAGTGTGCACACTTGAGATCCACTGTATGTTAAAGTGGAATAAACTCGTTTAAAAGGACTTGAAAAAGTATTTTCATTCACCCTCTTTAACAATTTCCAAATTTGCGTTGTCAAGTTTTATCTATAAATAAAAAATGAAGCCTTTTCAACATGAAAACTGGCACATATGACACAGTCAAAGAGCATATCATATCAATGATCAACCAATGCAGTAGTTCCTTTCAAATGATTCAAAACAGATTTAAATTGTTGTTTGATTATAGCCAATAAAAATCATTGAAAAGTTTCAAATCTGACTGATCTCACAGCCTTTAGCTGCAATTTCCAAAGAATCAGTATGCAACAAGCCTGAGGTGGGACACAGCTCTTTTGAGTAAACTCAGGCTATATTTAAGCAGGATTATTGTTAAAGAAAATACTAAATAAAGAAAGAAATCGGATTTATTCATCTGTGCCCTGAACGTGTTTTCTATTGCTTTTATGCACGTGCAGTCAATCTGGAATTGGTTCCTCAGTGTGTTGAGTCCACACTAACTGCATGTTGCTGAGAATAGGGAGATCATGCTCTGTTTGGCATCAGTCACGCTGAGCCCACATGGAGTGGGGTGCAAGTTACCCTGTGACTTCTTCACTTCTTTTAGCTGGAAAATCGAGTTATTAACTTTAGCGTTATCAAACTGAAAAGTCTGAAGTAATCAAATCCTCACAAAAATGTACTGCAATGGGGGTTGGGGGGCCTCACTTAGGATGTCTTTAATTCAAGAACCACCTCTGCATCTTCATTTCTTGTAGCTTTGAATAAACAGCCTTAATCAATTCCAAACATACAGATATTTATGGTATAAAAATATTTTTAAAAATATAATAATAAAAACAATTGTGAAAACCTTTTCAGGCTGAGGAAGCCAGTAAAATGCAATATATCTCATAGCCTTTCTGCATACTCGTAGCATGACTATGCAGAAATAGTCAGTTGATGGGAGAGCGTCCTTTAAACAGTAAGAGACTCAAGGAGAACCACCCATCAGAAGAGCAAGAATTGAGTTTATGCCATACATTCATTGTTTTAACATAAAAGCCTGGTATTTATTCTAATTAAATATCTGTTTTTTGCAATTATAAACAACTAGGTTCTATGTACACAGAGAACTCAGCTTTTTGTTTTGTCTCTCACTGCACTGAAGTCACATCACATTCTTCACTCTGATGCTCGGCCTCTTCCCTTCTGCGACTCTTGCATTGTCAGTTGGCTGACCTCTGTGCTCGCACAAGCAGCAAAAGTCAGATCCCTATCTTCTCTGCTCTTTCTTTACTTTCCATTAGTTTAAAGCAGCACACTGAGAACAAGGCGCCATAGATTTATCCCTCAGAAGAGCACAGGGGGTCTGATCACTGCAGCGGTGAAAAACACCACAGATCAAATTAACAACACCCTCCCTCCAGAGCAGCCTGTGTTTTAGAGAGGAGCCACTTGTTCTGAAGAAAATCCAGCATATCAAACACACGAGCAAATGGTCAGAACATACAGTGCCCTCTAAATTTACTGGCATTCCAGGTAAAGATGCTTAAAAAAAATCCATAAAATAAAGTTTATTGCAGCACACAAGCATGACCAAGATTTTAAATCAAGAGTTATTTTTTATTCCTTTATAGTGTGACAAGACCTGCAAAACCTTCAGAATTGTTAAAAAAAAATTACCTTGTCAACTTGTATGCACACACTGTGTTAACAAAAGTATTGGGAACTCACTGTAACAAATCAATGAATTCAGATCTCTGGATCTTTTTACATCACATGTGTAAAAAGTCCAGGACCTAGGCATGCAGACTGCTTCTAAAAAAAAACTTTTTCAAGAATAGGTCGCTTAGTACTACAGTCAATTCCAGGGTGGTACCCTGATACGATGTCACGTGTGCAATAAATCCAGTTTAAAATGTTAGATAAACTGGACTAGTTAGTAGCTTTATAACAACGTAGAAGTGATTGGGGATGATAATTTATACTAGGTAAATTACAAAGCATGTTCAGTAGATGCTGAGGGGGTGCAGAATTGGCCATGTTTCAACAGCTGCAGATCTCCAAAACATGCAACCTTTAGATTTGCTCAGAAGCAGTGCATAGGGAGCTTTATTTAATGGTTTCTATGGACGAGCAGCTGCATCCAAGCTTCAGGTCACCAAGGACAATGAAAAGAGTCGGGTGCAGTGGTGTAAAGCCCGCCACCACTGGACTCTTGAGCAGTGGAGACATGCTGTTTGCAGGGATGAATCATCCTTCTCTTTCTGGAAATCCAACAGAGGGTTAAGGGTTTAGCAGTTGTCAGGAGAATGACAGCTTGTTTTGGGATAACGTTATGTTTGGTGCAGAGTGGATTATAGTGTATTGCTGTTTTTCAGGAGTTTGACTAGGCCTCTTGGTTTCAGAGAAAGGAACCCTTAATGCTTTAGCCTACAAAAACTTTTTCGGACAGTTTCATGCTAATAACCTTGCAGGAACAGTTTGAGAATGATCCTTTCCTGTTCCAACATGGGTGCGCACAAAGGAATGTCAGTAAAGACATAGATGAGCAAGTTTGGTGTGGAAGGACTTGCCTGGCCTGCAAAGAGTCCTGCCCTCAACAATCAAAACCTTTTGCATGAGTTAGATTGTAGTCTGCATGCAAGGTTGTTCTCGTCCAACATCAGTGTCCAACCTCACAAATGCATTTCAAGAAGTATGGTTAAAATTTTTTATAAACTATAAAATGTATGGAAAAAAATTACTTCTTCAGAATCATTCTTTATTTTCAACTCAATCAGGGTGCCTAGAAACTTTTATTGATCCATGACTTCCTGTTTTCATGGGGTATAAATATGACGTGACAGAGCCCAATCTCTTTTAGCAGCTTTTCAAAATGGGAAAAACAAGAAAACATCATTCAAGTAAGAAAAGTGGGGAATATTAAAAAAAAATGCAGAAAAGACTGCAACCATCATTAATCATCATCAACATATCAACCAGTTGTTTAGAGGTCATGCCAGGAATAAGGCTTTTCTGTCCTGCCATCACAAACAGACTTGGAGTTAGCAAAAGACTGCTGGGACTTAAAGTGTAGCTGTGTTTTTAGCAGGATAAAGTTAAAAACGTGGCCAAATGAACACATCAATTGTTTACTTGGGATAAAAAGGTCACATATCTCCAAGTCCCTAGATCTAAATCCTTTAGAAAACCTGCTTAATGAGCCAAGAACATCATAAGAGAAATCTGATCATGAAAAATATAAGAGAAAACGATGTGCTCTCCTCCTTGTGCAAAGTATGCATACCAGGGATACCAATTATTTCCTTTTCCCCAGATAATGAATGCATTTCAAATATAATGTGACAACATTTCTAACTTTTCCATTGTAGGAATATGCTACTCCTATAAAAAAAATTATTTTCAGGCTTTTTAAACATCTATACCAGGATATGCCAACAGGTGCTTGTTTTATTCTCTTCAGATGACAAAAAATTAGGCAGGATTATGTTAGAATGGTTGTGAGTATGCATTTCCTTGGCTTAGAAGCATTCACAGTTGATAAGTTGAGTCAGAGAAGAAAATGAGCTAACAAGGAAGAACTTGTGTTGCATTGTGAAAGACAAGCTGTGAGAGAGGAGATAAGAAATGTGCTTACAACATGTGAGAACAGAGACACACTGAAGATTTTCCCTCTAAGTATATATGGGAGGGTAGAACATGGAAAAGGACAGGAGGAACTAATTAAACTCACTATCAACTCAGCCCTAAAGCTTATCAAATCTAGAAACAGCAGCGTTTCTTACAGTCCAGATGCTGAAATTAGAAATATCATGATTATAACCCTCTGCAACATTGAGTTCCTGATTAGTCCCCATCAGTTTCAGCTTCCAGTTAATAAAGTATACATTTTAATCACCTCCCAGGTGCACTGCCGTCAGACAGCTATGGGCGGATGGGTCCCCTGAGTGAGGCAGTATGGGTATACAGCTTAACAGTTGGCTGCAGACTTCTCCTTTTGTGGACCACAGGAAATACTAATTGCCCACATTTACTTATTAAGCAATGACTTTGTTAAGAGGGTTAAGAATAGTTTGACTATACAGTCCAATGTTATTCTGTTTCATTAGTAGAATTAATAATCAAAGAATGTGCTTAATTGTAAATATTACAGTTTTCAGGTCATTTCCTCCGTTTGAATGATCCACCCATAATTTAACGGAGGATTTTTAGGTTAAATTTAATCTGCCTGCTGTATAGAGGTCCAAGGTAAACTGGGTTTAAAGGAGAAAGTTTTATGGATGGCTAGAGGGTTCACAACTACAGGCGCACTTAAATAAATTAGAGAATGATTAAAGCATGGATTTATTCAAGTAATTCCATTCGCAAAGTGAAACTTATATAAATTAATTACACACTCAAACTGATGGCAACTTGTGATAACTTGCAGCTAAAGCTATTCAGTTCCTCAGAAAATATGAATATTATGCAAGACCAATACAAAGCAATTCTGAACAGAGAAATGTTATGGTCTAAATAAACAGGAAGAAGACTGCTTGCTTGCAGCAGTCCGGCAGAAAGTCAGTTACACCCTCCACAAGAAGAGTAAGCTACAAAAGGGCACCGCTAAAAAAGCTGGCTGTATTCAAGCATATTATTGGAAAGTTTTGTAGAAGGAAAAAGGGTGCTCAAAAAGAATTCACAAGCAGGAACGATAAGTGCAGCTTAAAGAAAACTACAATGCAAAGTCAGGTGTGAAGTTTTTGATTGATAATTAACTCAGCAATTCAAGAATCACCACACAAAGATGTACACAGAACATGGGCTATGACTGTACTTGTGTTGAAACTCCAGAACCAGAGAAAACATCATTAGTATTTCACTTAGGCTAAGGAGAAAAGGTATCTTCAACAAACTTGAAATAGTTAATTACAGCCTTAGCAGGACTCTGCCCTGAAGGCTGAGGATTCTTTTCAGATGTTTAATTGTTGGACCTGGGACTAAAAGTTGCAAGACAATGACCCTCGATGATTTAAGAGGGAATTAATCACCCCTGCCATAGAAAATCTATAACATATTTTTCCAGAAGAGGAGGCGAGAAACCAAATCTAACACGTATGATCTAAAAAATTCGCCAGAAAAGGTCTCTTACTCACTCCCTCAAATAGAATTGCAGAAGTGCAGGACAAAACTACTGCCAACATGCCCAAATCTGAGTGTCCAAGATAGTTCATCCAAAAACAGATCACAACCTGCTGAAAGAAGTGTCCACAAACCTAAAATGTCTTTGGACTAGTGTTATGTGAATGTGCAGGCCTCTACAAGCAGAAAGAGTCTGCATTTGTCTAACTTTTATGGGAGATGTGCATGGAGGAAACCTTTGCTCTCCAAGGAAAACAAGAATATAGAAGTTTGCCAGAGAGAATAGACTAAGATCAGTAGTGCTTAAATGAAATTCTTTGAACAGGTGAGTTCTAAAGTTGAAATAATTCTGACAACAAAAGAGATAGCATGTTTAGTATTAACCAAATACAACATTCAAGGTAAATAACCTCAACTGAAGCACAGAGCTGAAAGGCTCATGGTTTAGAGCAGCTTTGATTCACCATGAATAAGATTGTTGAGAAAAATGTGAGATGATCTCTAGACACATTAATGCTGAAGCAGTTCAAGACCATGCAACATGGCCCAAAGCAGACCAGTAAACCAGTCAATGACTGGCTGAGAAATGGAAAGTCCTCGAAAGAAGTCAAAGCCCAGACCCGGATCTCATTGAGATGCTGTTGGTCCCTTGGAACATCCTGAACATGAAAGAGACCCCTCAGACTTCTCACAGCTAGAAGTGAGGATGTGGGGACAAACATTCTGCAGACTGATGTTAGAGACTGGTAGATGGCACACATTTCAATCAAACTGGGTAAAACCAGCAGGCGGTAGGCTGTCCTGACCTTTTCCTCAGCTACAAAACATCTGTTTGTATCTTTTGATTAATGTGTAAAACAAGGTTCAATTTTGTTGTTTGAGCGCAAATAAATCACTTTCTTTCTTTCTATATAAAGTGACAGACATCTATGTGGACAATTCTTTAAAAAAGTAGTGAATGTTTAGTTAGGTGTCTTAATTTTCATTTTAAACTTTCATTTTATACCAAAATATTTTACCACAGTAAGCCAGTTTTGAACCAACATAAAATAAAATCATTAAGATGGTAGTGAATCCTACAAGTGTATTCCTCCTGTAAGCGTGCATGAGTAACTAAAAATTATAGTTCACCTTGGTAAACTGTAAAAAAGCAATCTTAATATTTTAAGCTGTACCATGACCACTATCAACAACATGCCGTAAATTACAGATATTCTATGCTGTCATAGCTAAAAACATGACTACAACCAATGTCAAGATGATCTGTAAGTAAATACCTGCACTGATTTGGTGTAAGCAACAAAGCTAGCAATTATTCACCCAAATAGATAACCAAAGGCTACATAAAGTCATTCACTTTTTTTGACTTTTCTTCCTGTCCGTCTCTCTGTGTTCAGTTAGAGTGAGCTCAAATTAACCAACTGGTTATTCAGGCAGCAAATCAGCTTTATAAACCACAGCTGTGCTCCCAGCTGTGCTGGTTTTCCAGCAGTCACCATTTACAATCACACAGCCCAGGATATGACTGAAGGCGCTCTGACCAGACAACACAAACAGAAGGTTCTCTTGAAAATGTCAGAGTGGGGATTTGTGCAGATGTAAACAAACCAAGTAATAATGAATAGGTTTCATTTAGCTCTTTCAGTTTCAGGCACCTTAACAGAATACTCCCTCAGGTTTCACGCAGCTGTGAACCACTTTCCTCACTTTATTCAAAATACAACACCAAAATTCCAAAAGCAGGGCAGAAGGTTTAAGCAACTGGGAAACAAAAGGCAGCATACTGAGTTGCAGAGCTGCAGCCTCTGGGAGGGAAGGGGCACTAAAAGAAATGAACAAACTCTTCTGGGATCACATGTGAGTCAGTAGGAACCAACAGGGCAGACCAAAAGAGAGCTACTCATCCATTAACAGGAGTTACTTTATGGGTACCGGAGTCTCTAAAGGCACAGCTTAGTTTGAGATCTATATGGCATGATAACTTGAAGAATAAACACCAGTTATGTAGTTGGTTCGGGGTTTTTTATACAAAAATGCTAAATAAAAAGTGGACAGCACTATGCAATACAGTCTGGATTTACCAGCAATTTAGAGCTTACTTTCCAGGAACTGTTCCAAGACTTACCAGGTACCTGCCTGGAACCTACCAGGTAGCTTATTTACATTTTCCAGAAACTTGACAACCTGCCAGATACCTTCCTGGAATTTAGTATCCAGAAACTTACCAGATACTGTCCTAGATCTCATCAGGTGTTTTCTGGAAACTTGGAGCTTTCTTGGAATTTGTAAATTCCAATAATTTCCAGCACATTATTATAATCACAAACCTAGATGTATTTTATTGGGAATTTATGTCACTGCCAAACACATTGTCGTTTATAGAGATAAAGTGCCCTCAACAATCAAAACCTTTTGCATGAGTTAGATTGTAGTCTGCATGCAAGGTTGTTCTCGTCCAACATCAGTGTCCAACCTCACAAATGCATTTCAAGAAGTATGGTTAAATTTTTTTATAAACTATAAAATGTATGGAAAGAAATTACTTCTTCAGAATCATTCTTTATTTTCAACTCAATCAGGGTGCCTAGAAACTTTTATTGATCCATGACTTCCTGTTTTCATGGGGTATAAATATGACGTGACAGAGCCCAATCTCTTTTAGCAGCTTTTCAAAACGGGAAAAACAAGAAAACATAATTCAAGTAAGAAAAGTGGGGAATATTTAAAAAAAATGCAGAAAAGACTGCAACCATCATTAATCATCATCAACATATCAACCAGTTGTTTAGAGGTCATGCCAGGAATAAGGCTTTTCTGTCCTGCCATCACAAACAGACTTGGAGTTAGCAAAAGACTGCTGGGACTTAAAGTGTAGCTGTGTTTTTAGCAGGATAAAGTTAAAAACATGGCCAAATGAACACATCAATTGTTTACTTGGGATAAAAAGGAACCTGCCTGGAACCTACCAGGTAGCTTATTTACATTTTCCAGAAACTTGACAACCTGCCAGATACCTTCCTGGAATTTAGTATCCAGAAACTTACCAGATACTGTCCTAGATCTCATCAGGTGTTTTTTCTGGAAACTTGGAGCTTTCTTGGAACTTGTAAATTCCAATAATTTCCAGCACATTATTATAATCACAAACCTAGATGTATTTTATTGGGATTTTATGTCACTGCCAAACACATTGTCGTTTATAGAGATAAAGTGGAAGGAAAATGATATGTATTCCAATTTTCTTTACAAATAAGAATCTGAGAGTGTAGGATTCAATTGTCCCCCCTTTACTCTCACAACCCTAAATACAAAAATGTGTAGCCAGTTCCTTCAAAGGTCACCTAATTAGTAAATAGAGTCCACCTGTGTGCAATCTAATCTCACTATTAATCCAGCTGTTCTGTGAAGGACTCAGAGGTTCCCTAGAAAACATTAGTGAACAACCGGCTACATGAAGACCAAGGTTATAAAACAACATCCAATCGTTGAAAATCTCAATCTGAAAATAGAGTTTAGCAGCTCAACATACATAGCAAGACATGGCTATTCTCCTAAAATAATAAATAAATTGGATTAATAGGGGACTTAACCCAGAGGCCCCTGGTATCGCTGGAGAGGCTGCAGAGATTCCCAGCTCAGGTGCGAGAATTTGCTGCCAGGACAACTGTTAGTCATGTACTCCATGACTACTTGAATGAAAATGATAACACATCCAGGGTACAGTTTACTACAGGCAAATTAGATTTAAAAAAATTTATAACTTGGCCCACAAGTAGTGGTGGCAGCATTATGCCTTGGGAAAGCTGGTCAGAAGGAAGATGGATGAGGCTAAATACAAGAAAACCGGGACTAAGGTAGAGGTTCACCTTTCAGCAAGACAACAATCCTGGACATAGAGCCAGAGCAGTAATGCAGTGATTTATATCAAAGCTTATTCATGTATTGGAATGGTCCAGTCAAAGCTCAAACCTAAATCAAATTACGAAACTGTAGCAAGATTTAAAAATGGATGTTTACAGAATCTCTCCATCCAATTTAAAGGAGTTTGAGCTTTTCTGCTAAGAGGAAAAGGCAAATATTGCAGTGAAATTAACTAAATGTCAGACTCGCTGCTGTAATTGCAGCAAAAGGTTTTTCTACAAAGTATTGACTCAGGGGGACTGAATACTAATGCACACCACACATTTTAGATTTTAATTAGAAAAATTAAAATATTTTTTCTTTACTACACAATTGTCTACTACTTGAACTGAAAAACTGTAGAAAATCTGACAGCTTTTTTTACACTGTTTTTTATAAATACTCAGACAGCAGATAAACCGATTCCCTTTTTCTTGCAATAAATAAATCCTACCACAGATTCTCTGCCAAACGGGTCTGTTATCATGGAGTTTGCAAAGTCTCCACTGCCGGCTGCCTCATCAGCAGAATAGATGCGATAACAATCTTACTGGCATTGTAGCTCAGGGAAGGATTAGCCCACAATGGCAAATACAGCTATGAAAGCTGCAGCCGTGGAAATGTCCCACAGTCACCGAACAGGAACACAACAGAAACCTGTCTCTGCTAGGCAATGAGGGAAAAAGCCTGGCTCTCCTCTCCATCCATTTTTCCTCGCTTATCTATTTTTCTTTCTTCTTTTGATTACTTTTCTCAACATTGCTGAGCAGAGTAATTTCACTTCACTGTTCCAGCTGTGCTGCAGTTTGATGTGCTGAAGAGGTATTTCCAGAACAATAAAGCCGCCAATGAGGAATCGTGATGAGTCTAGAGTGTTAATTGTTATGTTGGCGTGTGATGAAAAAGAAAGCCTGCATTTGAAACTCACATCTTGTCCTCCTCCTGCTCGGTCAACACTCAGGTGTTCATCTGAGCTCTTCAGCTTCCTTACCTAAAAGAAAATACAAGAAAACTGTAGGAGAAACAGTTTTGACAAATTACAGTTTTTCTACACAACTCTTAAAAAGGCAATGACCATGAAATGATGATAGTACAGAGCCTTGCAAAAACAGTTCTGACCATTTAATTTTATCTCACACACTTCAATGCATTTTATTATTTTTAGTGATAGACCAAGACAACGTCATGCATTCTTGAGAAGTGGACGGAAAACTGATACACTGCATTAGAACAGTTATAAAAAATAAAAATCTGAAAAGTGTAGCATGCATTTGTATTTGGCTCCCTACAACTCCACTCAGTTTGTTTACAAAGCACCCATTCATAACAAATTTACTCTCAATGCATAAAGCTTTGCTTATTAAGGACAAGATTTCCCAAAAATATCCGGAGCATCTTACATAAGTGTTAAATTTTATTTTGAAAAGCGACAGTGGCTCATATGCTAAAATAAGATAAGATAAGATAAGAGATACTTTAATAATCCCCATGGGGAAATTAAGTTTCGGTACAACCAATCCAAACAGGATTTGGAAGACCGCGGTAGCAGCCGGCTTTACCAGCGCCCCTTTTATAACTACCAACTTTCAGCAGATAGTCTGAATTCTCTATTAAAGCAAAGCTTAAAGAATTTAGGTGTTGTTTTTTACTAATCACTGTCTCTTGAAGGTCACTCACACCATCATTTAACAAATATTTCCACACCAAAAAGGTTAGTGTCAAAACAGGAACTTGTTTCCTCTCGTCTAGACTACTGTAAAGCATTTTTCACATGTACCAATAAAAAACCCCTTTGATCATCTCCAGTTGATCCAATACTCTGCAACAATACTCGTATAACTAAATATAATATTTAAAAAACACTGGGTTTTGTAAACTGCAGTTGTGTATTAAAAACATACCCTTGTGAAGTTTTCTGAAGCATTATTTCTGCTTTAAAAAGCCCAACTACCCACCATGGTGTAAGGGATGAGTCATGCTTTTTCCTATGATGAAAGTAAACCTTAATACCAAAAGTTTACAAAATAAATAATGAACTTCAGGATGTCTCTCACTTTCACGCATTGCTGACTTTCACAGTCACCACCGGCAGTGGAGCTCCAGCAGGAGCTCAATAACAAAGCTCCATTCTCCATTGGATTATTCGAATGGGGATGCAGCCGCACAGAGATAATGTTAGCACACAGATATCTGAGAAATATCATACACTAAAGCTCCTATTAAACATTTGTGAAAAAAACTGTTATATCCCAACCAGTTGTGTAATCAATCTAACATGATGCCACATTCTTTACAATATCTCCAATGGTATTTGTGACCATCCATCTTTTGCCTTGAACTCTAAGTCTTTAAGGTTGGAAAGTCTCCATGACGTCACCCTAATCTTTAGCTACACTCCCAGGTTCTCTATTAAATTCAAATCGGGACTCTGGGCCCTTCCAAGAGTTAAATTATGTCCACTTGGTAAAGTTCAAAGATGGCTTTAAACAAAAATCTGCCAGGAGTATGAATAATTTGGGAATTAACTGAATAAGCAAATTCCGAGGCTGTAGCTCTTTGTTTTTTTAAATCTGTGTATAAAAATGAAAACATATTTTGCATAGATAATATAACTGTGATAATTAATGTTATCCTGCAAGGCATATTCTGCATCAGCCAGCTGGTCTTGCATTTATCAACAGTTAGATGATCCATCCATCTTCTATACCCACTAATCCATGAAGGGTCACGAGGAGGCTGGTGTCTATCTGCAACAGTCATTGGGCAAAACCCTGACCCTAGACAGGTGCAGTTGGATAATTTAAATAGATTTGTAAATCTTTGAGTTTTCTATTTTAGGTTATCATACCGTTACAATATCTCTTATCGGCATTCTTAACTATTTTACAAGAGGCTTTTTTGTCTAATTAATTGTCCTATCATATTTCATTTTCTTTTTTCTTTAATCATATTTCTCATCCACCTTCAGAAGGATGCTGATATTGAGAAAGTCAGCAGCACATAACTAATATGCAGAGGCAATTGCAGATTAGCTTGCTCTGATAAGCGCCAATGAGGAGAGAAAAACTGAAAGTAGTAAGGAGGAAGCTGTGTTTTTTCAACATGATGAAAGGTAATTGATTTATTCCAGGATATAAAAAAATTTTATTAATCAGAAAAACAGGATAAAATATTTTCTTTAATAAATTCAATAAAAAATTTGATATTTAAATTAATTATCTCTGCAATTTTGATGGTTGTGTGTTTGTTTAAGTGCTTTAGGCTCATTATCCATGATCTTTGTTTAAGAAAGCTAAACTACCGGTAATACGTTCAGGTTCAAAACAAAATTCTCATGGTAGCATGAAGCTAAAAAGAGGAAGTTTTACTTCCTCTAAGATAGAAACCCTCTGAAAAATAACAATATAGGATTCTATTGAGACCCTGTGATTGGAATTGAAGTACACTTTGGATTCATTAAAGAGGATTCGTTTGAAGGAAGGTTATGCTAATGCACACAAACAACATAGAATTCATTAAAGAGCAAATCTGGAGAATGTCTAAAGTCCTAATTCATCTCATTCTTAAAGCCAGTATTCTGTTAGTGTTTCCATTATGTTTGGACATAATAAGGAGGCCAGCAGTCTCTGTTTTAGGCTTTATAGAAGGAAAATGGTCATACTTAAAAACGGACAGAATCTAGAATCGCCCAGATAAATGTCAAGACTCCTCGCCTTTTCTTTTCCTGATAAACAGAAGATCATACCAGTATCATGTTAATAACCATCTGTGTAACGCACTGTGAAGAGCATAGTGTGTGGTTTTTACCTTGGCACTGCTGTCAGAGTGGCGTCTGGCACAAGCTTGGAGCTGATTGATCCAAAACTGCTGCTCCTTAGCGTCAGACGCTGCAAAATTAACAGAGAGACAAAATTACTCCGACTTATCCTGAACACTTGAGACATTAGGAATCCTTTATGAACCCTTATGTGAGTTCACATCGAGGTCAGTGTTCAGCAGTAAGAAAGTCATCTTCCTTAAGATGGCTACCATTTCGGTTTTTATTGCTGTACTCTGGTTTCAGTTGCAACAGTTTAACTTTTAAATTGAATTGAGTCTTAAGTGGCAGCAGATGGAGCTAAATTCTTCCTGACACAGTTGTTATTTTAAATTAGAAGTCGGGAGGAAATATATACAGAGAGGAACATAAGTATTTGAACACGCTGTGATTATGCAAGTTCTCCCACTTAGAAATTATGGAGGGGTCTGAAATTCACCTTGTACGCGCATTTCCACTGTGAGAGACAGCTTTTTTTTTTTTTTCATGAAAACCACATTGTCTGATATTTCAAGAATTTATTTGTGTTTTATTGCTGCACATAAGTATTTGAAAACCTGAGAAAACCAGTATTAATATTTGGTACAGAAGCCTAAAACTCATCTGCTTAGAGCTGCCTTTGAGTAATGTTTTCATGCATCATAATTATGTTTTGTGTGTGCTTCTCGCTTTATTGCCGTTTTTACTTTATATGCTTTGTCTGTGTTTTACTGCTATTTTTATTTTACCCCCTAATCATGTAAAGCACAGTGAATTACCTTGTTGTTTAAAGTGTGTTATACAAATAAAATTACCTTGCCTTGCCTTTGTTTGCAATTACAGAGGTCAAACGTTTCCTGTAGTTCTTGACCAGGTTTGCACACACTGCAACAGGGATTTTTGCCGCCTCCTCCTCACAGATTGTTTCTAGATCTGTCAGGTTTCAGAGCTGTTGCTGAGCAACACAGAGTTTCAGCTCCCTCCAAATATTTTCTATTGGATCTATGTCTGGAGACTGGCTAGGCCCATAGACTGTATATAACTGGACAAAGCCTTGGTGACGTCACCCATTGGTTTGTGAAGAGCAAAAATGAAGCCAAATGGGCGGTTCCCACCGCCGCCATCTTGTCTGCGTCACGCTTTTCGTCACTCCCAGAAAATACAAAAATGGGCAAAGAGGTGGAGCTGAGAGTGGCGCTGTGAGGGCGGGGGCGGATGATTGACACTCTATTACCCTAATTGTTAGTGATTGTACTACCATGTAGGATCTCCCAGTTAAAAAAACGGTTCCCACAGCTATTGTAGATTAGCAACATCTAATATGACTAATTTCGATCCTAGTCAATTCTGCAATGTATGAATTTTACTAATCATTTCACTTCATGTATAATTTTAATAGTATTTAATACTTTCATACCGATAGGCCACACCTGTGCAACTGTTATTCATTATGCTAGTTTTTTTCTCCATAGCCATTTGGATCATTGGAGACAGCTATGTCTGACATAGTTCTGAGAAAGCTGAAGAAACCATCGGAGGAAACCTCGGCCTCCCAGACGTCCGTATCTCCTGGTTTGGCTGGGGGGGCTGAGGTGGAAAGGAGGAAGAGCAGCTCTAGATGTCCTCATCATCGGCTGATTTTTTTTTTTTAAACAAATGTGCCTCTAAGATAAGGCTGCTTGGTCAACAATGGGTTGAAATGACCCCATGTTCGACCAAGCAGCCTTATCTTAAATGGACAACATCTTAACCTGTTCAGTTTGTAGTTTCCCAGCCTGATTAACTAGCTACTTTGTTAGGAGCTCAGATAGCATGAGCTTCATCTACAAAATAACATACAGAAATATTCTTTTACTTACCGAAAAAAATGGAGCAGAGACTTCTTAGACGGTCTGTTAGTGCAATCAGTACCACAGCAGGCCATCTTTGTCCAATAAGTGCACGATTTATATCTAAATACTAATAAAGTTTGCTAATACAACCTATGTCAAAGTTCAGAGAAGGGAAATGGCCAAAGTCTTAACGTGAGTCCCAGGCTGAAGGCCTTCCTCGGAGCAAGCAGGGGGGAAAGCAGTCTATGGCGGCAAGCCGTTAGCCACCGTTAGCCACCAGCCTTAGCGCTGACGGCTCATCCGAGACCTGTCAATCAAAATGACACGTCCCTAATTATTCATAATTTCAAGATTAAATTATGTCTAAACGGATGAGTTAGAAAAAAATTCACCCCCTCAGAGTTGTCATGACGATAAACTTGACCTATTAAACCTAAAATGTTTTTTTGAACCAGGCTGTAAACATGTTTATTTCTGCTGTGAAGTTGGCCTTTTTAACATGGGAGTCAATGGGAAATTGCTCCTTTCTGGAGCCAGCCCCCAGCGGATGAGGGGTGAACTGCAATTTTTGTTACTTCCGAGTTGGCCTCAATTCTGAGCCGCAGAGTTTGCCCCTTGGCTAGGCCACTCCAGAACCTTAAAGCTACATTGTGTATTTTTTTGAGTTAATTCTTAGCAAAAAAACACTTTGTTCTTTAAAAAATATGTGCTCATTCATGTGTAATTACTTCCACCTACTAATGAAAGTATATAATGAAAGTGTAGAATCTGCTATTCAGCATACATACGCGCGAGTCACGCGAATGGCTGAATCCATGTTGAGCCTCCATCTTTGAAATACATTCACCAACGAGGGACATTCCTGGAAATTCTAGCTCCACCTTTCGCGCTTTGGCTACACTCAGTTGCACTGTGACGAATGTCAGAGGGAGATTATCTACTCGCGACGCGGCAGACCTCTGACTATATAACTAAATGCAATGTAGTTTTCTAAAGTAACCTCATCACTGGAAGGAACACTGAATTTTTTCTCTTGTGTCTATTGATAGCTCTTTGGTCTTGCCCATGGTAGTAGTTGGAGTCCGACTGGCTGTGGGGTGGACAGTTTTCTTTAACAAGCTCAGACAGGTACTACTAATTTGAGAGTCAGAATTCTTGCTAATTGCCAGATGTTCATATATGTATGTGCAGCAATAAAATACAAATACATTCTTTAAAAATCAAACGTGATTTCCTGAATTAAAAAAAAGCTCTCTCTCACAGTGGAAATGCACCTACAATGTGAATTTCAAACCCCTCCATAATTTCTAAGTGGGAGAACTTGCAAAATTGTAGGGTGTTCAAATACTTATGTTCTCACTGTATACCTAAAGAAATGGTTAAAAAAAATCCATCCATCCATCCATCCATCCATCCATCCATCCATCCATCACAAATTACCTGTCCACCACACCCGACCCCTTATCCCTATACAGAACACACAAGTTCAAGGTCATGATGCTAAGAAAATACACTCCCTTACATAAATTGTGGTTTAAAGAGAAAATAATCTAATCAGTACAATACTTGTCCAACCTGGACTCAATATTGACTCTTTAGGTCTAATAAGAACCACTGAACTCAGAGAGTTACAGAAAGTCAGACACATTATACATACATGTTCAATATTTATGACCAACTGTTTAGACATATTGGCAAAGGCAGCTTCTCTGTAAAAGAGAAGTCATTTTGCAGCAATCAGTCACTTTCAGTGCTGACTTTAAAGTATCAACAAAAACCGTTTGAGTGAAGAGGCATCTCTGCAAAAAAAGACAAGTGTGCCAGCAAATATGTTTTTCTCCCACTGAGAGTGACTGCTCGCCTCTGCAGGAGAACCGCTTTCATAAAGAAACACCTGCTCTGAGCCATCTTTCTGCAATAATATTCAGTAACGAAATTCTGAGTTTTTGTCTTGTTGTCATCATCCACTGGTATCTCACTCTGAAGGCAACACTTACCCTCCGAATCTCAACCAGGAAAACTTCTGTCTGTGAGGTGCACAAGCTCAATTGTAATTGGAAATAATTAGTCAGCTATAGAGAGAAGAGATTTGTCTATGCTAATGTGCACCTGTTCATAAGGTAACATACAGCATCCTGTAGACCCTTGAATCATCCTCATTTCTTTATATTAGGCCTAGAGTTCCACCTCTCCTGCTCTAGAATACCACTGGAATTTTGTTAAAAACAATTAAACACCTGAAAACATCAGTGATGGTAAAAAAGAAAGAA
>OY747713.1:17647960-17765460 GCA_963556495.2 Valencia hispanica | reverse complement strand
GGTGCTTCATAAAGAAGCCTGGTAGCAGCAGCAGCATCCATGATGAATACAACACTCGCACTTCGGGTAATTTACTATAATGCCTCTGGCATGGTGGCTGCAACTAAATGGATCTCAACAAGCAGAAAACAAACAGAAAAAAAAAGAAATGCAAAGGCCCCTTGGACATTGATATGTGCCACACTCTAGGGCTTTGAACCAGGCAGAAGCGCCCTCACCTCCAAGTTGTACATATGGATAGGTTGCTAGGTGACCGAATGAAGTTGTGATTTCTTCAGGCTCCAGGTAAAAAACAACTTTATGCATCAGAGCCTTGGTGAGAATTGCTTTCCGGAGTCCCTAAAAACACACACACTGGGTTTGGATTTTGTGTACATGATCCTATTTAGTGCAATTTAGTTTGCTTCACCAGTTTATGAACAGCATACTCAGTGGCTTGCTGCTTTCTGCACAAAAAACTCCCCTGACCTGCATCGTCAAACGCTACTGATTAGCTTAAAAATACTGTTAGTATTTCCTCATCCATAGTGTGACTGAAACTGATGGTGGAGGTGCAGAATCTCCCAAGGAATTGTGGAAGAATTTAAATGCCCCTAAATTTACAGTTGATTTCATTTATTGGCTTTTTAAACCCAGTGTTTTGTCTCAGACACAATTTTATTCTGTGTTTATTGTCGGATATGAATGGCAGCCTAACTCAGGTAGAGATCATACCTTTAAGTTTGTAAAGCTCCCCATTGACGGAGTGCACGATGAACATGTACGGAGCCTCGTCGCTCGTGGTTACCGAGGCACCGATGAGGGGCAGCGACCCACGGGGCTTCTGGGTTTTCCCCTGCTCATTGATGAAGTACTGCAGCTGGCCAAGCTCGGGATCCAACACAAAGTACCTGCAGGAACACGGAGACCAAAAACAGAAGGGAGTTAGATTAATGAACCAGAGAAAAGGAGAGCTGAGAGAGAAATAGAAAACGCACCATTACTGTTATCATTGCCATCATTTTACTTTATGTTCACATTATTACAATGAAACTTTTTTAATTTTCCTGCTGCACAAACTTTTTAAGTTGTGGTAGAGAGTAAAACTAAAACTCAATGAGAAGAGGAGGGAGAATATAAATAAAACTAAGATGATGCAGAACAAAATAAACATCACACTGACATTTTTCACCTCCCATGCTGGATATTTGCATGGATATTTTTAACCACAGCTCCCTTACATGGGTATTTTGCTAAAACCATTTCTCTACAAGTTGACATCTGCTCTGACTAAGATCGAGCCACACATCCTGTGAGTAGAAACCAGAAGTGGAGTCTTGGAGGATGATCCCCACACATTCCTGTCTGTGATTAATGAATCAAAAAGAGCCCCGTGTAACTGAAACTCTCCCTCATTTGTCTCTTACCGGAAGATTCAGACCCAGTAAGACACTGAACCTATTAGACAGAAAGGCAGACACATTTCACTCCCTGTGGTCTGAAAGGATGTGACATGACGTTCAATAAACTGGCCTATCTGAACTGCTTAATGATTTGTTCTAGTCACTACAGTTCAACACAGACCACAGTGCATAGTTGCCTGAGGTAGGAAGCAGTTATGTTTGACTTGCATTCTGCTTCAGTGTTGCCCTGTATCATAATTTTTGCAACAAGCTAAACTTTTCAACCATTGCTGCAGTGTGCCGTTTTCATTCAGAATGCAGCTTATCCTTTTTTCTTTCAAAGTGACGATATAGAAAATCTAGAGGCAGACATATGGATGTTTCTGTCTTTACAACCCACATAAACAAAGAAAGCTAAGCAGGTAAAGTCCTCTCACCCAGCTGGGAGGTAATGCTAAGTCAGACAAGCGAACTGGATGCATAAGCTCTTGAGAGTTGCAATAAGTTTATTAGACAAGTGGCATGAGGTTCAGGGTCTGCTCACAAACTAGTTTGGTTTCATCTAAATGTTGTGACAAAGCACCTAACTGAAAAAGTGCAACCAGTCATTTTGGAGCACTTTTATAGCTTAGCGTGTTTAGCAATATGCAACAGGCAGATTTTCCTTAGATCTCTGCAGCAACAACTACTGTCACAGCACTGGTCTAAAAAAATTGCCTTTAGTTGGTTTGGTCTTTGTCTAGCCTCCATCAAGGTGTTGGTTTTGGGCTTGAATCAGTTTCAGGTTAGTTGGTCTTTTCTACAACACAAATTTATAGGCTGCAAAAGACTTGTTTAACTTGAGATATGTACTTCCGTATCTTGTGAATGTCTTAAGACTTGCAAATTGGTGTTCAGAGACTCTCTCTATCCAATCTGTCTGAGCCTGATTTTTCCAAAGAAGCGTGGGCAAAGCTGGTAGAGACATATCCCAAAAGACTGCCGGTTGCAAGCAAAAATTGGTCCCTAAAATATTTACACAGGGGAAAAATACATGCCACTCTTTTTAAGGTTTTGTGGCTGTAGTGGCCTTTATTTGACCGTGGATAGTTTAGGAAGGGGGAAATAAGTGGGGTATGACATGTGGCAAAGGTCCACGAGGATGGGACTCGAACTTGGGACAACCACATCGAGGGCTGAGGCCTTTGCACATGGGGCGCCCGCACTAACCCCTACGCCACGCAACGCCCCATGCCATATTTTTCAGATTTTTATTTGCATAAAAATTTGAAAACCAGTTCCACAGAAGATGGAGTAGTGGTTAGCACTGTCGCCTTCCAGGAAGAAGGTTCTGAGTCTTTCTGCATGTTCACCCAGTGCATGCGTGGGTTCCCTCCGGGTACTCCGGCTTCCTCCCACAGCCTGTAATCACCACAGTGTAGGTTATTGGGCTCTCTAAATTGCCCTTTGGAGTAACTTTCTATGACAATGGTTGTTTGTTCTGTGTTGCCCTGTGATGGACTGGCGTACTGTTGTACCTGTCTCTCATCCAATGGCTTCTTTGTTTAAAATATTAAACAAAGGATGAGAAAAGATTCCTTCTTCTGTTCAAGAGTCTTTCGTCTAGCTGGTTGATCAACAAGGAGTCCAGAACATACAAAACATTTACATACGCTCACCTGCTCCCCACAGGCTGACCTTTTTCCTTTATAGTATTTAGTAATCAAAGACTATCTTTTTTACCACCCCCCCTTAGACTTGGCGTCTGGGTCCAGCAAGGCAGCATCAAGCCACCCTGATAGTAAAATGTAACTCAGGCTTCCTGGGTCAGAATGTTCCGCAGATATCCAGTTGTTCTGATGTCCATTGGCCAAAGATCCGACACATACAGTGGGGCAAAAAAGTATTCGGCAGCTACTGTTTGTGCAAGTTGTCCCACTTACAAAGATGAGAGATGTTTGTAATTTTCATCATAGGTACACTACAACTGTGAGAGACGGGATGTAAAAAAATCCAGAAAATTACATTGTATGATATTTTAAGAATTTATTTGCATAATGGTGCAGAAAATAAGTATATAGTGCCTACAACCAAGCAAGAATTCTGGCCCTCACAGACCTGTTACTCCTTCTTTAAGAAGCTCTTCTATCCTCCATTCGTTTGTTACCTGTAATAATGCCACCTGTATGAACTTGTTATCGGTATATAAGATACCTGTCCACGCCTTCAAACAGTCAGACTCCAACCTCCACCATGGCCAAGACCAGAGAGCTTTCCAAAGACACCAGGGACAAGATTGTACACCTACATAAGACTAGGATGAGCCAATCTACAGCAAGCAGCTTGGTGAGAAGAGATCCACAGTTGGAGCCATTTTTAGAAAATTGAATAAATACAAGATCACTGACAATCTCCCTCGACCAGGGGCTCCATGCAAGATCGCACCTCATGGGGTACACATGATCTTGAAAACGGTGAGGAAACACCCCAGAACTACATGGGGGGAACTGGTCACAATGATCTGAAAAGAGCTGTAACCACAGTAACAAAGAAAAGGCAAGGCAATTTTATTTGTATAGCTCACTTTAAACAACAAGGTAATTCAAGGTGCTTTACATGATTAAGGGGCAAAATAAAAATAGCAGTAAAACACAGACAATGCATATAATGTAAAAACAGCAATAAAGCAAGAAGCACACACAAAACATGATACATCAAAGCATTACTCAAAGGCAGCTTTAAACAGATACGTTTTTAGTTGTGATTTAAAAGAATTGTTTTCTGGAAGTTTGTTCCAGATTAGAGGAGCATAGAAACTGAAAGCTGCTTCTCCGTGTTTGGTTCTAATTCTAGAGATGTTGAGTAGACTGGAATTAGAGGACCTGAGTTTTCTGGCAGGTTGGTACAGTAACAGTAGATCTTCAATATACATTGGTGCTAAGCCATTCAATGATTTATAATCTAATAAGAGTATTTTGAAGTCTATTCTCTGAGCTACAGGGAGCCAGTGTAAGGACTTTAGAACTGGGGTGATGTGCTCTACTTTCCTGGTTCTAGTGAGAACACGAGCAGCAGCGTTCTGGATCAGCTGCAGCTGTCTAATTGACTTTTTATGCAGACCTGTGAGAACGGTGTTGCAGTAATCAATCCGACTAAAGATAAACGCATAGATGAGTTTTTCAAGGTCCTATCCATCAGTCCTTTAATCCTAGAAATGTAGTAACAAAGGTTACTATTGGTAACATACTACGTTGTCATGGATGCCATTGATGAAAATTACAGACCTCTCTCATCTTTTTAAGTGGGAAAACTTGCACAATCTTTGGCTGCCAAATACTTTTTTGTCCCACTGTATCTCTAAATTCTATCATTTTTGTTCAACCAGAACAGCAATATACAGTCACTAACCCAGTTGCAAGACAGATTATCCCTCTAACCTAATTATGTCCATATCAGTTCCCCCTTTTATTGCTCTCCCCAGTAATAACCCAATCTTCAACTATTCTAACAACAACACACAAGATGCTAGAGCTAGGGGTGAGAAGGCAGCAAAAATAAAAGACAATGGTTCAAACAAATTCAGAATCAGACATTAAACATGTTCACAATGAAATCAGCTCTTGAACCACACAAAATGAGACCTATGCATCCCTTCAAATGACATTATTGGAAACCATGTGCATCGATATGAAAAAACCCACAGGGTCTTTTGTTTGCCATCCTCCAACCATTGTTGACATTTACATATTTCTCTTTATGTGGGGAAAAACATCCCGACTGTCCCTTCGCCCGAAACGTAACAAGTCCACGTCTTATCATCTGTCAGGATGCTCTAAGAAAACAAACGAGAGAAAAAATAATAGGAAAAAGCAGGGAAACATCTCAAACATGCAGGGCAGTGTGCCTTGAACAGGGTTGGGAAACACTGGTACCGACAAAATCTGGATGGATGACACAGAAGTTAAAGTTGTCTATACCTTCAAACCCATCACTTATCTCAAAACAAACTGGAGAAATCAAATTTTTACATTCTGCTTAATTATGTTTTGTTGAGAATCGAGTTATGTACTTTTCTTTTGTGTTGTTATTCTTTAATTTAAGTATACAAGTCTTGATTTTATTAGTTATTTCTTGGCAGATTAACTACTTCTACATGGTAATGCTTGTAAACTGTAAATATGTTAAATTCTCCCAATGGACCATGTTCTTTATGGTGACGACTGCATCATATAGGACTTCAAAAATAAGCTCACAGACTGCATCCTTCAACTGAGGCGTATTCTGGTTTTGTTTCCCCGACAGGAAGCAGTGGATCCTGCTATCTGAAAACAGATCCCTTCCCACAGCCTTGCCCTCTTCCATCAGCAGAGGCGCTGACTTGTGTCAACCAGAGCCAACCAGGGAACAATCTGCCCGCATCAGTTTCCATCCACTCCTCTTTTTTCTCTCCCTCGCACACTGCATGTATACCACCCCAACAGAACATCAAGTCCCATCACCCTGTTGTTCAGTCAGCAGAATGGAGCCTTTTACCGTTGACCCCTCCAGGCAGTCTTGGCTTTTGCAGCTAAAGCTCACTGCAGACTTTTAACATGATGAATGATGTCAGGGAGCAAACCTTGGGTTTGATACTCAGTCTCTCGTGTCAGAGTGCTGCTGACATTATCCGACCTTGTAGGCCACAGACTCAGCAAACAGCCAAGTTTTTACTTCTAGAGCCATATGGGAACGGGCAATATTTTAATCTCACTAAATTCAATGAATTATCTCCAAACTGTAGAGAGGGATGGGGAAATATTGATTTGACAAAGTGTTGCCACTGTTCTAAGTGCAATACAGTAATTGATATGCTGGCACAAAATACAGTTATTCTAAATAACAAAATAAGGTACTCTAAACAGATTTATGGAAGCATTGAAAACACAAATAAGGGAAATCTTTCAATTTTTTTGTTAGAAGACAGTTATCATTTTTGGTGTGCAAGATGGATAGATTCACTGTTTGGTTGATTATTTAATGGAAAACTGAAAAACTACTGCATTGTAATTATGACTAAAATGATTCATTCAGTAACTTTATAATAAAAATCCTCTAGGTTAATTTTGGCGCTTCATTTAATCTATGACTGCATCCTACTAAGTGGTCATTTTGCTTCATCAGGACAATTTTTACCATCTTATAACATGCTTTTTCTTACTTTAGGATCCAAAATCATCAAGTCCATCTAGGGTGTTAGAAATTTTTTAAATATTAAGTTTTTACTATGCACCCCACAGATGAGTCCTGTAGCTCTGAGCATGCTTCTTCAAATACTAGTTTACGATGTGCTTTGAAAGGAAGTCCCTATGTGTGACTTCCTATTCTAATATTAGAAAAAAATGACAAGGTTTTAAATTTCTAAATTTCTAGCTTTAAGGATGGAGAATATCTCAGACAAAACCAAGCTGATTCATTTTAAACAAAATACATGGTTGTGAAAAAATAACTTAAAAAGCCCTTCCAGATTTCTTTGGTTTTTACTTTTAATACACTTAAATATGTCAGATCGTCAACTTGAGCAAATATGGAAATCGTGGAAATCCTAACTGATATACATGAAGAACTAATCTTTTGAAAGCCGATTTCAATAACACTAGACACACCTGGGTCGGATTATTGATATGACTTTAAAATCAAGAAATTGGTTAAACAGAACCTGACAATCTGACAACATGAAGTAGGTTAAAAGGTCATAAAAAGCAAAACCTCATGCACTCAATCTAAAGTAATGTAAAAACAGTCATTGAAATCCATCAGTCTGGAGGTTTTTTTTTTTAACCAAGGATAAGCATTTAGGACATAAGTGATAATGTGATTGAGTGATGGAGAAAACATGGAACAGAGGGGAACCTTCCAGGAGTGGTCGGCCAACCAACATTACTTATTATTAGTGCATTAACAACTCATTCAGGAGCTAACAGAAGAACCCAGAACAACATCTAAAGCACTGTAGTGCCTTAGCTTTAGTCACTGATTCAATATTAGTCAAAAACCACCGGTGACAGAAAACACAAAACATATTCCGACATCTTGGTGACTCCTAAAACATTCCGACAGAGCAAAAGGTATAATTTTTCGAAGGTGTGCGTCCCGTTACATCTGCTCAAAACAGCATTTCAGAAAAAGAAAATCATACAGACAGTCAAACGTGGTGTTGGTAGCGTGACTGTCTGAAGCTGCTTTAGTAATTTAGATTCTGGAAGACTTGTCATAACGGATAAAAATATAAATTGTGGTCTCAGCCAGAACATCCAAAAGGAGAACCCTATCCCCTCCATCAGTTTGTAACCTTAAGCTCATGTAATTAAGCTATGCAGGAGGATAGCGATCCAAGGAACACCACCAAGTCCATCTATGTGGCTCAAAGAAGCAAACTGAAGGTTCTGGAGTTGCATTGTCAACGTTTCGACTTTTATCCAGTTGAGATTCTGTGTCACGACATTAAACAGCCTGTTCATCCTTTAAATCGCTCCAATAGCTCAGAATTAAAACAAAGGACATGGTGACAAACATCTTTCACAGCGATGTAAAAGACATAAAAGATTGCCAGTCACTTTGGCATCTCCCTAACATCTAATTTAAACTGTACAGATGGCAAATAAAAAAATATATATTTCTTTGTAGCTTTGTATATCTTGATCCTGCTAGCTGGTACATACATAGATGGGAGTTTTTTCGACCCTGAATAGCAAACATTAGCCCCGTCTATCCTGCTGGTGTGAACTGTCAGCCAACTGGCTAGATAAAAGAAAAAACCCCTAAACTTTTTACCTTTAAAAACCAGAGTACCACAGAACTAATTCCAGGAACAAATAAAAAGTTCTGAAATATTCTTGGTTGCAAGCCGGACAGATTTGGATCAATCACTTATTTTATTTCATATTGCTACTTTGAAACAAATATTGACAACAGGTTCAGATATTCACAGTGTCTGTTGGTATAGTAAACAGCTTACATTAGGCTCACTTGTTAGACCATTAAAGGAAATTAGATCAGACGGTAAAGCTCTTAAAGTTACCTAAAGAAAGAAAACACATAATTATAGATGTCAAACGATTAAACATTTTAATCTAATTATTCACAGGGTAGCTGTGAATTAATCACGATTGATTAACATTCCTAAATATGACTGAAAACCTAAAATCTTCGGTGTAAACCAAGGAAATGCAGGAGAGATCCATGGAACATTTCTTTTATACCCCACAAACACATTTACACGTAGCCCTTTTAACCTATTCCTCTTTTAGCCAGCTGATAAGTCAAACTAACTGGTTAACCTTTTCTGAATGTAAAGCTGACCGTTTCTTATTAATATTGGAAACCCCTGGCCAACCTCTTTATAGGACTATCATACAACAAAAGAGTGTTTTCAGTCAAAGGCTTCAACTGTTTCACTGCAACACAGACTGTTACAGGGGATCCTTCCTGCCCACATCAATCAGGATCGACAACAACTCAGTCAAGAAATAGCGTGAGCTACAACAACACATTTTCCCTCTGGGATCAATAAAGCATTTTTGAATTGAACTGTATTCTTCTGAACAACAGAGGGATTATTTGCTCATCAACATGAGTGCAAATGGTGTGGAACCAATCCTTTATATAACTCTAGTTCCCACTGTTATTATTTGTAGTTATCTTGCAGCTGCAGTGTTGGTTAGCTATGTTAGCTTTTTTGTTAGCCAAACCATACCTGATGTGAAGTTATCACTGTAGATTGTTGCTATTTTAATCATCTGCTCGTTCCATTCGGTTCTTCTGATCATTTACAACACCTGATTGTGTCTCTTTCTGCAGACTAAACACGCACTAGAGCAGGGAGTGACGTAGACATGTCTGGCCTGCAATAGAGAGAAGATGTTCACATGAAACCGTGGATGCAGTTCGGGCAGGTTAACCTGTGGACAGGTTAATTGCGTTAAATAAATTTAAAGCATTAATTATACAAATGAATCGACTTGTCTTAACGCATTATTTTGGTCGACCTAATAATAATAATAATAGTTGGAATTATGGCAATATGAGATGTGTTTATCATTAGTAGGTATTGTTGTTCATTTTTTGTTTGTAAATTAAAAATAAATACAGAATGTGACAGTTTGTTGGATTTTTTAACACAATAATAAAGTGAAACCTTGGTATTTTTGCTCTTTTTACCATGAGAATCCTATACTTGCTTATGGCTAGAACGAATGTGGCCAGTATATACATTTTTAATGAAAACTGCATTTAATTTACTGTTGGTATTATTTAACATGTGCATTAAAAATGAGCTTATTTGGTTTTCCTATTATTCCAATAAAATCAAAGCAATTATTCGACTGTATAAAAAGCTTAGCTGGGCCATTTGTTGTCATTAACGGTATCGCTCCTATTTCCTAATGCAATCTCATCGATGCAGCAAGGACTGGCTCGTCAGCAGAATTACATCTCGCCGCTTGTTTGGTGGTTAATTCTCAAAAAAATGCTCAGGGGGACAACAGAGTAGTGCGAGGAAGAGAATCACATTCATTGTTGGAGGACAGTATCAGAGATCCTTTTTCTGTCGTAAAGAGAGTGTCAAAAAATGTATGCATAATCATAATTTTTTAAAGTTGTTTTCAGACAACCACGAAACATTGAACATATAAGCATCCCATGGGAGAAATTAAGCCAACAATTACTAGCTCTCAACTCCTGTTGGGTTTAGATTTGATGGATACATAAGGTTCTCTCAGCATCCTCTCATTTCATTCAAATATCTTCCTTTTTTAGTCTGAGCAAGTAATGAACTCTTGGGCCGCCTAAGCTCATTTGTTGAATAAATTACCCCTTTCTGACTTGCACCACTTTGTCTTTTGTCTAACAGTGATTTAATCAGTTTGCTTTGAGTCAAAGAACCTCTCTAAATAAATGTTCCAAAGCATCCTGAAGTAAATAACCAATTTCATTTCACAACCTGAAGAATAGGATTCATTTATACTAGACAAATTACCAGGCCTGTATGAGATTCTTGGTATGATGGCCTTGAGTAAAAATATTTTGTCTACAGTTATAAACACACAGATTCAAAAAGAAAATCTTTAGCAAATTTAGCTGAATTTAGTCCTAGAGATGGAGCTTATGGGTTTTTACCATGGGTGTAATGATACAAAAAAAAAAATCACGGTTCTGTGCGTATTTGGGTTTTAAAGTCAAGGTTCAGTACGTTCTTTTTTTTACTTTGATCAGCATTAAACAAAAGAACCGGTTTTGCTGAATTACTTCCTTTCAATTCCTGAAATTAATTTAATTTCATTATGTTCTATAACTTGTTAAAAGTATAGAACTTACTGGAAATTTGATTGGATTTTTAAAAATGGTACAAGCAGACATAGGCATAGTAGAAAACATAACCACATTTAGTATTAATGTTTAAATAATACTTATGTTTCAGTATAAAACATGCTTAAATAACTTTGGAGTTGTTTTGATATTTTGGCAACCTAGTATCCCAGCTGTACTTGAATGCAGCATGGACAGCTGTTGGAAAAATTCCTTCTCATGAACAGGGATTGCATCAAACCTGCGTTTCATACAAAATAAGGAGTTTGGGCTGATTGGATGCTACTGGTAGCCATTTAGACGTCAGCTGATTTTTATCTAGTATCAGTGATGTTTACATTCAACTTGACATTGTTTCAGGTGAGTAATTTAGTTCAACTTTCGCTGACAAAGTTGTGGTTCGGTCCATATTTCTTTTTCTACTATAGCTGCATGAGAAACCATTAATGTTCCCAAATAGCGGAGTTTAGTTAAAAGTGGGAGTAATTTCTGTTTTGTTTAGGTTTAACTTTTTAAAGTTGCACTGCATGTGTTCAGGTAGAAAACCGCTGCATTCGGGCGTCGCATGGCGCAGTGGTTTAGGACCCGGGTTCGACTACGGCCCGAGGACATTTGCCGAGTGTCTCTACCCCCCACTTCTCTCTCCTTTCTGTAACCTGTCCACTGTAAATAAAGGGCACTGTGGCCACAAAACCTTTATTTAAAAAAACGGAAAAAAACGCTGCATTCGTTCGGTACACGTGCGTCAACCAACAGGGCTGTACAGGAAAATACCAATACATGTGCTGTTACATCGTTAGTTTTTACAGTTTCTCTGAGCATTGCCTGGTCTGGTATTGGGATAAATTGGCTGCAATCAGATTTGTTAATTCATTTCAATTTGAACAAAAACACCTACTTTCACACTAAACTTACTTTGGATGAGTCATCAATAACCACAGCTCGATCTGTTCACTAAAAATAACTGAAAACTGAGAGGTTGAGCATTTTTTTAATTAAATTTCTTCTTTATTTCCAGCTAGAAGTCATCCATAGCGACCTGGAATGCACTGAATTCCTGAAGTTGAGCATCAAAAGATCAACCAGACACTAAAATTGCCAGGACACTGAGCCAACTCTATAAGTATTCTTCCTTTTATCAACAACAGACTCTCACAGGAGAGCTGCATTACCTCACAGCTTTAATCAAAGGAGTGCAGTCCTGAGTGCATTTGAAAAAGGAATCATTCATCCTCTCATGTGCTCCCTATACTCTCGACTACTTAAGAAGGCATAGATTCAGGAGCCTCACTTTCTACATGATCAAAGCCTCATTTTCATGTGATGAGATCTTTGAAAAGAAGATTGTGAGAGCTACAAATGTTTTATATGCTTTGATGTGCATACAAGTGATTGGATAGCAGCTCACATTTCATAAACAGTAGCAGAAAGTCAGACTATGTATGATAAATCCTTATTAACGAGTGCAAACCTGAAACCTGCCTAAATTTAAAATATTTTCCCTTGCTTCCCAACTTTGTCTTCACCACTGGCACGCTGGTAAGCATCTATCAGCCACAATCCACAATCAAAATGTCGCAGTCCGGTTCTGCAGAACAAATCAGCCTCAACTACATCCAGAGTCAAAAAATCATACTAAGCCTGCGGGGATGGTGTTTGTCCTAACATTGCACACTAGCTTACATTACAGACTCAAAACCTCTAACAGGTAAATTCTGACTCGCACACAACCATTGTTGTGTTTATGCTAAAGGAGCTAAAGCTTGGCAGGAATGCACTACAGCAAGATTGTAACTGTTCTGCTTCAGTTTCATAACTTTCCATTAAAGTTTGCAACTTTATGTCAGTGTTCTGGTTATAAATATGATGGTAAGAGCAATAGTCCTGTTTTAAATGTTTTAATCCATAGCTGACGGAAATTAACAGCTGGATATCCAGCAACTCTGGATATTTTCACCAATATTTCTCTTTTTTATATAAAAAGTATTAAAATCGAGAGGAAAAGGCAGATAAAGGAAAAATTAAAATACTGATGTTAAGCCAGTAGATAAACAGTTCGGATAAACAAAAACATTTACACTACAGCAAAACACAAAAAGGAAGAACTTTCTCCATACAGATAATTTTCCAAAAGAATCACATTTATTTTCAATGTTACTGATAATTTCTCCTAAATAATTAAACTTTTCAACACATGAAGAAAGATTAGTTGTGGCACCAAAAAAAAAAAAGCAAGGCAGACATAAAATAATTGGTAAAACTTGTGCTGGTGTTTTTTTAGCAATATATTTCATTTTTGTTTCTATTTAAAGCTCAAGGACTGTATGAAAATTGAGAAATAAAAACCAAAATCTTCAAATATCATGTATACTTTCATTATTTGTATAAAATTTGCTAAAACATTAGGTTAGACCACATTTAGAGCAACTTTGGTTTGGACTTCTGTGAAACATGGCAGATCTCTAAATGACTTGACAGTTATTTCACAGAGTCATAATGACAAGTTTCCTAGCAGAAGAATAAGATTTCACAGCGCATACAAAAACAACCCGCCTGGAATGGAAGAATTGACACCCTGATGGTTTGAAACTTACTGCAGCATTTAGCTCCATTTAATCTCCAAAAAGTCTAATACAAAATGATCAAAATTAAAAAAAGGTACAAAACACTGAACAGGCAATGTCACCTGCACTTGCTCTATCCAGTCCCTCTGACTGGTCACAAAGAAAATATAGACCTGTAAAAGGGCCGAACAATCATTTAAATTGAGGTACAGGACGTAAGACAAAGCAGACCAGAAAATAACTTTTATCGCTCCATTGACTGCCATTAATTTTTTTTAGCCAGAGGACCCATGGGCCGACAGGAAGGGGAGGAGACTTAGGCTCCCCGTGGGTCAATGACTGAATGTAGTGTGAAGCGCCTTGGGGTCCTCAGGACTACATAAAGTGCCATAAAATACAGGCCATTTACCATTTATATAGATCTGTTTCTGGTCTTTTTGTATAATTATATTTCCTTATTTGTAATTTATTTGGGTTTTACTACTGTCCAGAATTTTACACATGGGAATCAATATATGAACATCAATAACAGATAAGCAAAAACGTAGCTGTATAACAGGAAGAGTTACCCTGTAATTTGGTCACCTACAACCTTAAATAAGTGGAGTTGGAGTAATAATAATTGGTAATATATGCTTGAGTTAGTCGCAACAAAGGCAAACATTACAAAGGAGCTTTCTGCGAGTGTATTGTGATCAATATGTTCCTTCACTTAGAATTAGCATCAGAAACCTGACAGCAGTGAGCACCCAGAAGAGCATGGTATCTATACTGATTTTGCACACAGAGACATACATCACCTACACTACACAACAGCACTTCATGCTAACAAATGTCCACCCACGCAGTGCAGAATTAGCTCCACTCAGCTCTGCGTCCCACATGACACACGCGCACACAGTGCGTTTCCCTACATGATGCATTCTGAAACGTGACCAACATCACTTATCACTCCACATAAACCTGGGTTCATCTCCTTCACATGTTTCAACAATTAAATGCTGCAGGCACTTTTAGATATTAGCTGTTAGTAGCTTTACAGGTTCGACACCAGGGAACCAATAGATGGTCCAAATACTGCTCTCTCCCCTAACGTCTTTAGGAACACATGCTGTGACAAACGGCATCATAAGCACAAACGCATAGCAACCAAGCTTGAGCTCTTTAACATATGTATGCAGCTGGATCTAAAAATGGCTTTTTTTAATGACTTCTCTATGTTTTGGGACCACAGCGGAGCATCAAATACTTCAGACCCATTCCACAAATGCTATAACTCCCCATTTTAATAGTTCAAACACCAGACATACTTTAATATGCATTATTAAGTGCAGTTGAAACTGTCTTAGTACTACCGCAGTAGCCAACATCTAAAGTCTTCTCCACTCTTGGGGGTACAGTAAATCAGCACCAAGACAAATAAATAATGCTCCTGAATTGGCTGCTTTGCAAACGGCAGCCAGTAGCATGTCAAGTAGCATTATATCTTGGTATTTCAGCTTCCCAGGTGGCATTTTCTTTCTAATAGTTTAGATATGCTTCATGGAAGTATAGTGAATAGGCATATATTTGGTGTTATATTCCACAGAAAAATCCACTAATACCCTATTGTCAATAGGCAGGGGTCCACTGTACCTTTATAATGGACATTTATTGGGGAAATAATGTATTACTGCATGAATATTGAATAATGGATTCTATTTCTTGAACAGATATCATCACCCCCCTTTTAATAATTAGTGATCTTCTGACCATCTTGGGCTGACAGTTCATACCTCCCTACTCAGTCGATAAGCACGCCAAAGTGGTCAAATAATTATTAGACAGGTCTAACTCTGCTGCTATGTAAGCCAATCCAAACATTTGGCATATTTGGTGCAGACAGAGCATTATATCTATGCTACAATATCAAATGCATAGAAATGTGAACCTGGAACTTTATTTACTTCAAGCCGTGGATCTTTGTATGTCACAGAAACGCTACACAGTGTGATGGGGTATCGATTTCTTATACCTAAATTAGGTTACATTTAGGATTACAGTTTTTTTTTTTTTTTAAAGGATAGGACATCAAAAGTAGAAATTTTACAGGTTTAACCTAGCATTAGGTACAGATAAACATTACTACTTTGAATAGCTACGTCTTGTCAAGACATATCTCACATTTTAACCAGCAAAAAACAAAACTATGTTTGCCATCCTTCAAATGATCTTATTTCTTTACGCAGCAAAGAGGTAAATTGGGGCTTTAAGAGATCATTTTTCCTGATGTGACGGCAGTTTCGGGTTTAGATGACAATTCCAGGAGGTTTGGGACAGTATTAGCTATTTGCGTCCACAGAGTTATTCATCTTGAGGCCACAGCACTGGTTCAGGTGGATGCACTGAAAGAAAGCTTTCCCATAAAGCCAGATCATCGCCATCAGGCTCTTTGAAATTGAGACATGTCAGGTAGGATTACCGCAGAAGAGAAAATCCATCTGTTAAATCCCTTCCTTCGGTTTAAAATAACCACAGTCTTTCAAGTAAAACATAGTTATATTTGTTCAAGAATGAATTTTCACAGAACATCGAACACAGTTCAAATATATCAGTCATTTCATTCATCTGGAATAGAAAGTTACCCATGTATTCTCCTGTGGGTGTGCATCAAGATGCAAATCAAGATGCATCATACCCCTGTCAGCTCATAGAGGAAGGAGCAGCTTTGCCTCCTCTCCTCCCTCCACCGCTCTGTACCCTTACCCACTCACATACGTTGGCATCAAGCCCAGATCATACACAGTTTCATAAAGCCTCAGCTTCCTTCTCCTCTGCAGCACTGCTACAGTACACGGCCACAGTGGGACACTCTGTTATTTCTGTGTGGGAAGGGAAGAACTAATTTTACTGCAAAAATCACACAGAAGCTGCAGAATGGAAATCCTGCATAATTTATGTTAACTGTTCAGCAAAAAGTTAACAGAAAAAAGGCTTTATGCTGCAAAGAAAGAAAAAAAAAACAGAACGTTCAGATGTTTTATGTCTGGATTAAAGCTACGTCCGTGACGACTGGAACAGGGATAATAAATCAAAAAGTCTCCCCGAACTTCTTATGAAAACTCTTGAGTGGCGTAAAGTGGACGAGGCAGAGAGGGAGGGAGCCCATAAATGCTGCATGAGTCACACTACAGTGAGCTGCTGTGATCTCACTGCTGTTCAAAAGAAATCCTCCGCTTAATTATGACAGCTGCAGCAATGTCCAAACAACAGCATACCACCAGACATTCACTGGATAAGGAAATAAATACCTTTACATTCTAAATAATTGTAAAAGGCTTTGCTCAGCGGCTTTGTTACAAGTAAACAGCATCTAAGTACAGATGTTTTACACAACCAGAGAGGCTTTAAAGGAATTGAAGTATTTGTTACCCCAGAAACATCGTCTGGTAAAGTTAAAAGTTTGTTCTTTTTTAGATCCTTTCCATGCAAAAGTATTCAACCCTCTTGGATTTTTCCACATTTTGTTAGATTATGATAAAAAAAATTCTGTTTTTCCTAATCATTATTATTTTAGGTGATAGTCCCAAGACAAATTAGCACATAACTGAAGTACAAATGAAATTATACATTTAGAATATATAATTTGTCATAAGCAAATGAGTAAAATACACAATCTCCATGAAAACACATTAAACAGCAGACAATGTAAAGACAGAATCAACAACATCGTTCTATGCAACTAATGGGTTCTGTGCATCCTACCCAACTATACACCAGGGTTATCCAACTTCAGAAGACACAATACATACATGATCGATTAAAACACATTCCCATAAAAGAAACATAGAAGATCTGCTGATCCTGAAAGGAAAATTTTATAAAACCTGTTGCTTTAACGTTTGTTTAAGGAACAAATGGCTTTCAGTACAAAGAAGGGCTTTGTGATTTTTTTAGCAGGTTCTTCTACCTGAGGGTAAGTTTAAAAGCAATAGAGTGGATGGTTCTGATCAGCAATTACTTTAAGAGATCTCTGTTTACAGGTTCCAAGGTATCCAAACTAAAGCCCAGCAGCTTACTGGCAGTAGCTTCTGTTATCCCTCCAAGTAATACAACAAATTAAGACACTCTCAAATGAAATGCACTGTAAAACACCTTCAGTGTTTTCTAATCAACATTTTTTTTTAAATCATAGTGTGGTTTGCCTTCATATTTAGCTCACTTTACTCTGACCCCCTGAAATAAATTCAAGTTCAGCTAAACCTAATCAGTGAATTAAATCCAGCTGTGTATAATTTAATCTCAGTATAAATCCAGTTGATCTATGAAGGCCTCAGAGGTTTGTTAGAGAAGATTAGTGAACAAAGAACGAAGACCGAGGAACAAAGCAGACAGGTTAGGGAAAAAGATGTGGTGAAATGTTAAGCAGAACAATATCCCAAGCTCTAAACATCTAACAGGGAAAAGTTTAGTCTGTGATCTGAAAATAGACAGAGTACGTCACAGCAGTAAAATTTACCAAGACATTGCCATCCACCTAAACCGGCAAGCAGGGCAAGGAGAGTGTTTATCTAGGAAGCAGCTAAGAAGCCCAAGATAATTCTAGAGGAGCTGCAGGGGTCCAAAGCTCGAGCGTAAGAAACTTGACAGGAAAACTGTTTGGACTTCACAAATCTGACCTTTATGGAAGAGTTGCAAGAAGAAAGCCACTGTTGGAAGAAGGATCCTAAGAGGATTTCCACAAGCTATTTAAAATAGGAAGAGTTAAATATTGATATTAACAGTTCCATTCCATCCCATCCGTCTAGTATTGAGCTATTCTGGCTAGTATAATTACCAAAAATATTAGTGAGTAAATGTGCAAAGCTGATAAAGACATCCATCCATCTGGTGCCTATCTCCAGCAATCATCGGGTGAGAGTTGAGGTACACCCCTGGACAGGTCGCCAGTCCATCGCAGGGCAACACAGAAATGCACAGGACATACTAAACTCAGCAAAAAAAGAAACGTCCCTTTTTCAGGACTGTGTGTTTCAACAATAATTTTGTAAAAATCCAAACAACCTTACAGATCTTCATTGTAAAGGGTTAAAACTATGTTTTCCATGCATGTTCAACTAACCATAATCAATTAATTAACATGCACCTGTGGAATGGTCGTTAAGACCTTAACAGCTTACAGAAAGTAGGCATTTAAGGTCACAGTTCTAAAAACGCAGGACACTAAAGAGACTTGTCTACCGATTGTGAAAAACACCCAAAGAAAGATGCCCAGGGTCCCTGCTCATCTGCTTGAACGTGCATTAGGCATGCTGCAGGGAGTCATGAGGACTGCTGATGTGGCTAGGGCAATAAATTGCCATGTCTGCACTGTGAGACGCCTAAGACAGCGCTACAGGGAGACAGGAAAGGCAGCTGATCATCCTCGCAGTGGAAGACCACGTGTAACAACACCTCCACAGGATCGGTACATCCGAATATCACACCTGCGTGACAGGTACAGGATGGCCACAACAACTGCCCGAGTCACACCAGGAACACACAATCCCTCCATCAGTGCTCAGACTGTCCGCAATAGGCTGAGAGGGGCTGGACTGAGGGCTTGTAGACCTGTTGTAAGGCAGGTCCTTACCAGACATCACCAGCAACAATGTGTGACAACAACGTGTGACCCACCTTCGCTCGACCAGACAGGAGTGGCAAAAAGAGCTCTTCACTGATGAGTCACGGTTTTGTCTCACCAGGGGTGATGGACGGATTCGTGTTTATCATCGAAGGAATGAGCGTTACACCGAGGCCTGTACCCTGGAGCGGGATCGATTTGGAGGTGGGGGGTCCGTCATGGTCTGGGGCGATATATCACATCACCATCAGACTGAGCTTGTTGTCATTGCAGGCAATCTCAATGCCTTGCGGTACAGGGAAGACATCCTCCTCCCTCATGTGGTACCCTTTATGCATGCTCATCCGGACATGATCCTCCAGCAGGACAATGCCACCAGCCATACTGCTCGTTCTGTGAGTGAGTTTCTGCATGACAGCAATGTCAGTGTTCTGCCATGGCCAGCGAAGAGCCCGGATCTCAATCTCATTGAGCACGTCTGGGACCTGTTGGATCGCAGGGTGAGGGCTAGGGCCATTCCCCCGAGAAATGTCCAGGACCTGCAAGTTCCTTGGTGGAAGAGTGGGGTAACATCTCACAGCAAGAACTGATAAATCTGGTCCAGTCCATGAGGAGGAGATGCACTGCAGTACTTCAAGCAGCAGGTGGCCACACCAGATACTGACTGGTACTTTTGATTTTGAGCCTCCCTTCATTCAAGGACACATTATTCTGTTTCTGTTAGTCACATGTCTGTGAAACATTTTTAGTTTATGTCTTATGGTGTTGACTCTTTTAGTGTTCATACAAATATTTACACACATTAAGTTTACTGAAAGTAAAAACAGTTGAAAGTCAGAGGACGTTTCTTTTTTTGCTGAGTTTACAATGTATGCACACAATCATACCCAAGGAAAAAAAATTATGTTTTCAATAGACTAGAAAGTCATGTTTTTGGACTGTGGGGGGAAGTATGAGTACCTGCAGGGAATTCCCACATGAAGAGGGAGAACATGCAAACTCCATGCAAAAAGATTCAAACCCAGGAACTTCTTGCTATTAGCTAAAGTGCTACCAACTGCGCCATTGTGCAGACATACCCCAAAAGACTTGTAGCTGTAATTGCAAGAAAAGGTTATTCTGCAAAGCATTAACTTCATATGGTTAAACGTAAAAGCATGCAGACTTCTCAGATTTTTATTTGTAAAGCAGTGTACAAATAATTTACAATTTGGCAGGACTGTGTTGGTCCATCTTTTAAAAATTCCCATTAAGTAACTGTAAATGTTTCAAGAGGTTTGAACATCTATGCACAGTACTGTTTTTAACAAGGTAAAATATTGTTATAAAACATTATTTTAATGCATGTGACAAGTTTTGATCAAAATATCGCTGAGATATTCACAAGCACTGCCTTTTAAGCCTTCTTTAAAGTATTCTGCAGAACAGATTTTTAACGTTCCCATGTTGCACAATCTAACCAGCATCTCCTTCTGCAGGCTGTGCCGACAGTCTCCCACTTCATCCCACCTTGGCATCCAGCGGAGGTAAAATAATTCCTTCTGAAAGGAGCCCAGCTGTCTCTGACACAGCAGAGCAGCAACTGTCGTTTCAACATAATCAGGGCAAAATTCGGTGGGTCGAGGTCAAACAACAGACACAAAATGAGACAGAAGCAGGCCAACTCAACTGACTTTAAAAAGCAATGCCATTGACTTTTCTACAGAAACATTTACTGAATCATATCAAACCTAAAAATAAAACTAAAGTACAGACAATACATTTTTAATAATACACATTTATTGGCACCGAGGTGAACATATCTAAATCTACATTGTGAGCAGATTTATTAAATGAGGAAAAAATTTCATGTTGAGAAATAATCAATCAACTTAAGTTAAAGTATGAATTAGAATAATGCTTTAGGTTTATTGACTGTTAGGTGTAAAAGTAATTATGGCACTGATTTTCTTGTTAAAAATACAGCTTCTAGGCACTAACCACATGGCAACTGGGTGTTCCAGAGAAATGTAAGAAAAAGGTATTTTCTGTCCTACGATCACAAACATAAACATGGAATTTACAAGGACTTTAACTGGAATTATGTGCTTTCTTCAGGTGAGACTAAATCTGGAAATATAGTGGTGGCTCTGTGATCCCTTGGGCCTGTAATACTTCCAACCACCCTGAGAATCTTGGGCAAGTACACAGCATGATAATCTCTTTGAATAAGATATTTGATACAAATCTGGTGGATTTAACCATATTTGTATTTTCAACAGGATAGTTTTCAAAAACATATGGATAAACCAACACAAACAACTCATGGCCACTGACCTAGATCTAATTCTGAAAAATCTTTAAGAGATTAAAGCAGTGATTTAGAGAGATTCTGCTAAATGAAATAATCAAAGATCTATCTCTCTGCATGCTCCACTTGTGGGAAGACTTTGTGCTGTCGTATTAGCAAAAAAGTAATCACTATATTCACATTAATCATGTGGTAATTGTTGGTGTAAAACTACTTTATGTTTACTGTAATGGGCTAGATGGCCTGTAAAATATAAAGTCAGAACATGTTAAATCTGCTAGTACGGTGTTTTAAAATGACATAAAATGTGGGTCTTGGGGCAAATGAAATGCCGTTCAGGTTAATTCTGTGACTGTAAAAGAACGTGACTGGGAAAGAACGGCAACTGTAATAAATACACTAATGACTCTTATAAGTTAGAAAACTATTGAAGTTAGCCATCTTCTGGCTTTAAGATATAAAAAGTTACTGTTTAAAATTCCCCAAAACAATTTTAATGTTACACCAATTCAGTAGTTTAAACTGCTTTGAAAAACAAGTGTAGTTTTTTTTTCTCCATAGCAAAACTAATCTTTTGTTCTGTCGGGTGAGAAAATGACACACAATCATAGCCTGGCCACAGAAAAATGCTCCTTTTAACTCAGCTGCGTTTTACTGTAGACAAAAGCATAAAGATGTTAGGATTTGAATGTCTGCTAAGATAATAACAAAAAATGCTAAATATTTTGCAGACTAGGCATGACAAACTCAAACTGTGTTTTTTATACATTTCTTGATTCAGTGTTTAATCATTTCCTGACTGTTTTAGGCATGCACAAAACCTCCTTGGTGAGATTGTGGTGACTCATTAACATGGTGGAAGGATATCTAGGTACTACAGTAGGTGCTGCTTTAATAAGCCTGGAAGCAGGAGTGGTTAACTTATCCTTGACAGTGCATACCTACTAGGTTTGATCATCAGAGAAGTTGAAGCAGGACTGGCCCCATGCCATGGCTACAACCTAATCATGCTTCTTTTAGCTGGCAGCAAGTAGTCCTCCATGGTTGCTATCTGCATGGGGTCCAGCCATATAAAAGGATCTCACCAAGCAGCTGAAACAAACAATTCACAAGCTCCAGAAAAAAAAGGGAGGTTGTCATGGGGTGACCCAATACCGATAGATGACCAGCCTGTATGTTTATGGACAAACAACCCATGGTTGCACCATTTTGGGATTTTTTCATACATCTACCTGGTTTATAAAATTGTGAGGCTTGGTTTGTGTTATTTATTTTGAAGGTAATGTCTTGATCAGATGTTGATTAATTGATCTTGATGGGAAAGATGACCAAATATTTTTATCTTACCTTCGTGTGTGTCCTAAGCTATTCCTTCAAACCAGAGCTGAAGGCTTTCAAAGCCTTATATGGAGAGACAGATAGTGGGATGTTCCACCTCTTGTCTAGGGGTGCTTTTAGCTTGTCAAAAGATTTAAGGAAGAAACAAAAGCCACTGTGTGTAACCAGACAATTCCATTAGGTCATGTTTTTGGTCAATCAAATTGGGTACTGGTAAATATTTTGTGTAGTTTTTGCCATCTGTAATTTCCAAATATGATTGAACACCAATTAATGGTGGTTTTGCCTGTTAAAAGGGGCTTCATCTATAAAGCCCGTGGTAGAAGCTTACTCGTGAGGTTCTTTTCTTGTTCTGTGCAGTCTTTGCCATACCAGGCACAGAACACTAGAGCTTCATAAACAGGAGGCTAGTGCAGCTTCCTATATTTTGTTCTAAGTTCGGTTTTATTATTTCGAAGACATTGGGAATTACTTTTCTGCAGATTGTTTGTTTGTCATTTTTTTCTTACAATCCATTTTTTTGTACTCAAGAGAAAAGCACTATAAAAGTCACACTACCAGGAGAATCAGGTCCTGAGTCCTCCTTCAACCATTTGGCCATATCCTACAGGGTTATTTAAGAATACTACCATCCAAAATAAAGTAGGCTAACTTTTTAAGAAAATATGAAACTTAAGTTGAACTGTGTTTTTTGTTTTACATGCAGGAACTTGAACTAAGCTCAGCTCTCCCTTAAAGGAGTCCTAACCTAGTATTATCTTGGATACCCACGCTCTATTATAGTCTTTCAGGCCCTTCTAAAAAAGAAAAGTGAAAAAAATAAACAAAGAGCTCCTCTGACCCTTATTTCTGAAGGCCTTATTGTCTCGCGAGATCTGATCCGATATTTTGGCTGTCGTGGACGGTCATTGTAATAATGCAAATGAGCGGCGCGTTGATTGGTGGCAGGAAGGAGGGGGGTTGACACCGCAGGTAACGCTTCAGCATATCTAACCCATATCTACTACTCCCGCTAGCATACAATAGCCATATTAGCAGTTAGCTGCTGTTTGTTACACACAGAAAAGCAATAAAAACACAGCCTTACCGTTTCAATTGCAGGCAAGTCTCTGATTGTTGGAATTGCCCCTTTTTCCAAACGGAGCTTAGATGCCAACTTCGCCTGATATTGTCCCAAATTCGTAAAGGATTCCCGCGAATGAGGCGTTTGACACGAGTCATTTTATGTGGTGCAATTTGTGCATCACGAGCGTTTTTGCGTCTGCCACTGAAGTTGAAAAATCTGAACTTTGGCGTCAATTCACGCCGCGTCAACCAATCAGTAGCCTGGTGACGTGGTGTCACGTGATGCTGTGACCCAGTTTACGGGGTCAGGTCTGGCCAAAGCCATTCATTCAACATGGAGGAAAGACTCATCAACGCTGTGGCTATCCTGGAGCTATATACGACACCAGCTGCATTCTCTACAGAGACAGGAATAAAAAGGACCTTGGTTGGAGGAATATAAGTGAGAAGATAGGGCAACCTGGTAAGTTCATTTCCCTTTTGAAAGTTTTGACTGACCCTGCAAACCCGCGCAAAAGCCAGCAAGGCCGCCTACTGTCCCACTATTTTACTATTATTTTCCCGCTGATGTACAAATACTTTTCCGCTAACAAGATAATGTGTTTATTCACAGGACTTCAGCAGAAAACTACTTCCTCCCACAAGTTGTGCATTTCTGGCTTGACGCGCGTCAAAGTGGTATATTTTGGCGCGTGTCCAAAGCGAATGAGACGCGCATCGAGGTGCGAACGTTCAAGCGTCCAACTTTGGCGTGCGGGGCGTTTTAGACGATTTGGTGTAAACGCACCGTAAGTCTGTTGAAGGGAGTGAGACTAGTTGTGGGTTTGCGGATAAAGCAAAGACAAACAGAGGAATAAAGTCGGACTTTTAAGCCTTCTGTCACTTCTATGTTTTTTTCCTGACCATCATACAGGTAAATATAACCAAAATAACAGCAAAGATCTGGTGGTTCCTTAAAGGTTGTTACAAATAAAAGCATAGTCACTTTTACTTTCAGTTTCAAACATCCAGCACACCAGGTGAGTTAAGCTTTCTCTGTGCAGACAGTATAGCATGAGTGAAATTATTAATGGGCCACTGCTGTAATATTTAAATTGCAGTTGAATCAACTCTGCGCAGTACAGATGAGGTGTGAATGCTGCAACGCTTGCAGCAGAATTTTTCAAAATGCACAAAAAATTTGTGTAGTCAAATTGTGCGTGCTACAGTCGTAAATGCATAGCGAGGCCATGAATGAGCATGGATTTCCTACAGCATTGTGTCTTCCTACGTCATTAAAACGAAAGACTCAAGTTGCTTTCTGACAGCTAAACCAATAATAAAGATATAAAAAAATAAAAGACGAAAATATGTGCTTCAGTGGAATTTTGACACCACTGAATACAGCTGGTGTGAAAAAAGAGAAGAGGGAGATTTTGCCATGCTTATTGGTTTATGACTTCATGATGAATATATTTTTAAAATCAAAAAGCATTTATAAATTAATCTTGACATCATTGTGTTCTTCTTTAACCATTGAGAACTAAACATGAAACTACTTTTTGTTTAAGGGAAGAAACACAACTTTGCTATTCATTATGTATCAAGGGCAAGGGCTGACAGGGTTTATAACGAGTCAAGCAAATAAAGGCTTCAGACTGTCCGTCATCTGTGAGTAACCCACTGATTTTGTAATTTGTGAGTAAGATTTCTCTCAACTGTACTCACTGAGATATGCACACGGAGCTCTGTACCACATGAAGATTATTGCAAAGGACTGCACACTTGGTGTTGTGCTACACTCTTTGCTGAAACCTCATCACCTGCGAATTATCCTGCCAATAAGTTGACAAAAATTAGTGATGGTGTTTCCTAATCCACACTATGACTGAAAGTGATGGCGGGGGCACAGGAACCTCCCACATTTTCAGGGTTTGGGGGTTAAATAGACCCTTGGGAAACATCATATAGCAGATGCGCTACCTACAGTGGTAGCATTGTGGTAGAGTAGCCAGGAAAACACAAGTGATAAAAATACAACTCGCCACACATCACACTTGCTTTTTTACACTGAAATAACGATTTCTGGCAACATTCATGGCTTAGAGATCCTGGAAACTGAAATATTGCTCAAGGTCAAGGTCTGTCAGACTCTCATAGGAGCCCACAACTACTTACAATATTTAAAAATTTATTATAGGCTTCTAGTGCCCATTTAAAAAATTTAAACCATAACTTGTTAACACGTTATGATTCCTAATATACAGAAAGCATTTGTGGCTGGCTATGGCACTTTATTTGAGCCAAGTCATGTTTTGGTATTTTTGTGATTTGAAGAAATTAACACAAATGCTGAGGTCTAAAATGAGGCTGTTTTCACTCGTCTGCAGGAATGTCTTGCAATTAGTTCAGCTTTGTTCAAGAGGAGTCCTAACTTCTCACCTGGTAGAACAGAACATCAAGTGAATGCAAACATACTATGAGACAGTTTTAGGAAATTTGCTGCTTTAGTCTGCAATACAAAATCCCTTACTAAACAGGCAATTTGTTGACATTGTTATTCAGATATAGAAAAGATTTCAGAATGACATCAAAGTCATTTAAAGTGACTATATGTGTGTTTTGCGGTGTAAACCTACAGCAGGCTGTAAATGCCTGGGCCCTAAAGTTTTATGCCCGCTCTCCTCCATGTCACAGTGACGTGGAGGGTAGAAAGTGCAACGTGGACGGAGCAAATAACAACACAAAGCATGAACCGAGAGTAATCAGTGTCCATCACCGCCCCCACCGCTTCATCCATGCGCCTACCTGTTCTGCCAGCCTTGGATCAGGTTGGTGTATTTGCTCAGTACTCCTTCCAGTTGCCTCCGGCGCGCATGCAGCTGCTGCTGCTGCATATTCACGCCGCTGCCTTGCACCGTACCCCGGCCGCCTCCAGCTCCAGCTGAACCTCCCAGAGAGCCGGACCCGGGGCTGTGCGAGTCGCTCCGACTTGCGGGCTTCCTGGGCGACGACGAGGAGGAGTTGGTTCTGTTGGTCCCGGGACTGCAGAGCGTCTTTTCCATCCCGACTTCGGGACGTCAGAAAGCTGGAGGAGAAGGGGGAGGATGGGGATGGAGCTGAAGCGGCGGGCAGCAACGAAGGGATTTCAACAGAGCATGTGGTAAACAGAGCGATGAGTGTCCGCTGAGCTGAAGCAGAGGCAGTGGATATTCATCAGCTGGTTGAAGCGTCCCTCGATGCGACGGGAAGCTGACATAATCCTCGGTGGGTTGAAGTCGAGCTCTCCTCTGCAGCAGTGTGCGCCGTGCCAAAGTGTTCCTGCTCCAGCGTTTTTCCTGCTGGGAAGGAGAGCAGAGCGCAGACACTCCCACTCCACACTGTGGACCTGCCCCCGGATGTTACAATGCAAAAAAGGCAGGAAAACCCTGAGATGAGTCATGTTTACACGTTTCACACTGAAACTTAGCAGTGTGTTGTTACAGATGCAGGAACAACGTATGTCAAAAAGAAAGACATGGCATTACATTATGATGCATGTTAACAAGCATGGATCCTATCAAGGGAGTGAATTAAAAAGAAAAACTGTAAAATTATATGCGCTTAATAAAGGGTTAAGATTTTTTTATGACAAAAATCATGAAAATAGAATATCATGAAAAACTTTAATATTGCTGTTCAGTCATTTCAAAAAGTTAAACTTATACATAAATTAATTATACACAAAGTTCTCTTTTCAGATTAAAGTAAAGTTTGTATTTCATTTGGAAATCACTATCCCAGAGCTGGAGAGAAGAGTGGAAAGGCACAGAATCTAGGTCGCTTGAATAGGTGGCAGTCTTGGTTGGTACTCTGTGACGGGGTAAGCCGTATTGCGTCATTTCCTGTTGTCACTGTTGTGCTCCGTGGAGCTGTTGTTCAGACTCTCTTGAATTGATCTTGTTTTCTCAGTGCTGAGGCCTCTCTAAGTTATTTTAACACACAAGCACACTAAAACACACGTTTTGGGAACTCCTTGTGTTTCACACAGCTTTTCTTGGGGTTGTAAGGTCTCGCTAGCTCAGTTAGCTTAGCTTCATTGCTATGGCTACTCTTCTTTCTCCTGTCTCTAACTCTTCTCTTCTCTCTTGCTCTCTGTCAGATGTTTAGTCACTTCCCTGCCTCCTTTAGTGATAATGGTAACTGTAATAAATGTAATATTTTTGTAGCTTTGGAGGCGAGGGTATCAGAATTAGAAGCACGGCTCCGCGCTGTTGAAAAACCAGCAGATAGCCGAAGCCCATTAGCCAGCGCGGAGCCAACAAGGATAGAACCCCCTAGCCGTCCTCTGGTAGAGCCCGCGCAGCCGGGACCTCAGGCCGGCTGGGTGACGGTACGTAGGAAGCATAGTTCTAGGACCCGGGCCGCCACCAACCGTTCCGCGTTTCTAACAGATTTTCCCCGCTCAGCGACACACCCGCTGAGAAGCCGACCCTGGTAATTGGCAGCTCCATAGTCAGAAACGTGGCATTAGAGACACCATTGACCATAGTCAAATGTTTGCCAGGGGCCAGAACGGGCGACATCAAATCCTACCTGAAACTGCTGGCTAAAGATAAGCGTAAATACAGTAAGATTGTTATTCACGCTGGCGGTAATGACACCCGGTTATGCCAATCGGAGGTCACTAAAATTAGTGTTGCTTCGGTGTGTAAGTTTGCCAAAACAATGTCAGACTCGGTAATCTTTTCTGGTCCCCTGCCTGATCGGACCAGTGACGACATGTTTAGCCGCATGCTGTCATTCCATCAATGGTTGTCTAGGTGGTGTCCTGCAAATGATGTGGGCTACATTGATAACTGGCGAACTTTTTGGGGAAAACCTGGTCTGATCCGGAGAGACGGCATCCATCCCACTTTGGATGGAGCAGCTCTTCTTTCTAGGAATATGGCCGAATTTATTAATCCTCCAAAACACTGACAACCCAGGGTCCAGACCAGGAAGCAGAGTCGTAGTTTAACCCACCTCTCTGCTTCTGTACTGTTACCCCCCCATTACCCTATAGAAACAGTGTCTTGCCCACAGCCAAAATTAAATGGATTAAAAATTAAGCCAACAAAAGCAAATTATGGAAATCTCATAAAGATAAATACGACTTTGAACAGAAAAATAAATCTATTAAATGTGGTTTATTAAACATAAGATCTCTCTCCTCAAAGACTGTTAGTAAAGGACTTGATTGGCGATAATCACATTGACTTGCTTTGTCTCACAGAAACCTGGTTGCAGCAGGAGGATTATGTCAGTATAAATGAGTCAACTCCTTCCAGTCATTTAAATTTTCACATTCCTAGAAATACTGGGCGAGGGGGAGGAGTTGCAACCATTTTTCGTTCTGATTTACTAATTAGTCCCAGACCAATTGATAGCTACAGTTCTTTTGAACATCTAACCCTTAATTTTCCTCATCCAAGTTGCAAAACATTAAGACCATTTCTGTTTGTGGTTTTGTATCGTCCACCAGGCCCTTGCTCTCAATTCTTGGATCAGATCTCACATTTTTTATCTGATTTAGTATTAAATACTGATAGGGTCATTACAGTGGAGGACTTCAATATTCATGTGGATACTGAAAGTGATAGCCTAAATCCAGCCTTTAGTGCTATTTTAGACTCAATTGGCTTTACTAAAAAGTACAGGGATCGACCCACTCGGGCAAACACACTTTGGACCTTGTACTGACATACTGTATTGAGTGTGAGGAAATAACAGTCCACCCACATAACCCGGTCCTGTCTGACCACTCCCTAATAACTTTTGAATTTACTTTAACTGACCATCTTAAATCTGAAAGAAAATTTACATTATAGTAGAGCTTTATCAGACAATGCTATAACAATTTTTAAAGAATCTGTTCCATTCTTACTTTCCTCAGTGTCTCAGAGTAACACAGTGGATGGCAGCAATTCTATCTCTAACCCTTCAGAAATTGTGGTCTGGTTCACAGCGTTACTTCCTCATTGCGTTTGGCATTAGATAGTGTAGCCCCCTTAAAAAAGAAAGTGGCTAACCATAGGAGGCTGACTCTTGGTTTAACGCAGAGTTGCGTACTTTAAAGCAGAATACTAGGAAGTTGGAGAGAAAATGGCGCTCTAAACATCTAGAGGATTCCTATTTAATCTGGAATAACAGTCTACTGCTGTATAAAAAGACCCTTCGACAAGCTAGAACAGCATATTTTTCATCATTAATAGAGGCGAATATAAACAATCCTAGGTTTCTTTTTAGTACAGTTGCCAAACTTACACAGAGTCATAGCTCTGTTGAGCCAACTATTCCCCCAGCTCTTAGGAGTGATGATTTTATGGGATTCTTCATAAATAAAATTAATTCTATTAAAAATAAAATCATTGGCATCCTCCCAAACATGATTACTTCTTCCTCAGTAAATGAGGCAGCATCAGAAAGAACTGTAGAACCTCATTTGTGCTTAGGCTGTTTTGATTCAGTCGAGCTTTTGGAAATATAAAAAATATTAGCCTCATCTAAACCTTCAACTTGTATGTTGGACCCAATCCCAACCAAATTATTTAAAGAAGTGTTCCATTTGGTTCCTGGCCCCATTTTGGATATGATGAATCTATCCTTAGTAAACGGATACGTACCACAAGAATTTAAAATAGCTGCAATTAAACCTTTACTCAAGAAACCTTCCCTTGATCAAGATGACTTAGTGAATTACAGACCTATATCTAACCTTCCTTTCTTATCCAAAATCCTTGAGAAAATTGTTGCTAATCAAGTCTGTGAGCATCTAAACAGTAACGAGCTGTTTGAAGAGTTTCAGTCAGGTTTTAGAGGTCATCATAGCACTGAAACAGCACTGGTGAAGGTTACTAATGATATTCTCATGGCCTCAGACAATGGACTTGTGTCTGTTGTGGTTTTGTTAGATCGCAGTGATGCTTTTGACACAGTCGATCATAATATTATCTTAGAAAGGCTTGAACATGTTGCAGGGATCAAAGGAACAGCACTAGGCTGGTTTAAATCATATTTGTCCGACATATTCCAGTTTGTTAATCTAAATGATCAATCTTCTTCACTCTCAAGGGTTACTTGTGGAGTTCCACAGGGTTCTGTGCTTGGACCAATTCTTTTCACCATATATATGCTTCCAATTGGTAGAATCATTAGACAGCATGGGACAAATTTCCACAGCTATGCCGATGATACACAACTATATTTATCCATAAATCCTGATGAACCCAGTCAGTTAGGTAGATTACAGGCATGTCTGGAAGACATAAAAACATGGATGAATCTAAACTTTTTGCTTTTAAATTCTGACAAGACAGCAGTTGCTGTCTTTGGACCAGAAGTTCTAAAACAGAAACTGATTAGTCAATCACTTCATCTGGATGGCATTAAATTGGCCCCCAGTAATAACGTAAAGAACCTCGGCGTTATTTTTGACCAAGACTTGACATTTAAATCGCATATTAAACAGGTTTCTAGGATTTCCTTCTTTCACCTCCGGAATATTGCTAAAATTAGAAACATCCTGTCCAGGAGTGATGCTGAGAAACTAGTCCATGCATTTGTTACCTCAAGGCTGGACTACTGTAATTCTTTACTATCAGCTAGTCCTCAAAATGCCATTAAAAGCCTTCAGTTGATTCAAAATGCGGCAGCAAGAGTTCTGATGAATATTAAAAAGAGAGATCACATTTCTCCTGTTTTAGCTTCCCTTCATTGGCTCCCTGTTAAATCCAGAATAGAATTTAAGATCCTTCTTCTTACATACAAAGCCCTTAATAATCAAGCTCCATCATACATCAGAGATCTAATTGTTTCATATGTTCCCAACAGAGCACTTCGCTCTCAGACTGCAGGTTTACTTGTAGTTCCTAGGATTTCTAAAAGTAGAATGGGAGGCAGATCTTTTAGTTATCGGCTCCTCTCCTGTGGAACCAGCTCACATTTTTAGTCCGTGAGGCAGACACTCTGTTTACTTTTAAGGCCAGGCTTAAAACTTTCCTTTTTGATAAAACTTATAGTTAGAGTGGCTAAGGTCATCCTGAGCTATCTCTGTAGTTATGCTGCTATAGGCTTAGACTGCTGGAGGACAGACTTACAATTTTCTTCACTCTACTACTTCCTTTTCTACTACTACTCTCCAGTTGTATTACAGTACATTCTGTTATTTCGACTGTTAACTTTGTGTTCTCTCAGTGTTTTTCACTCCATAGAAGATATACCTGGTCTGGTATCCTGCTTGGCTGGAATGCCCTGTTGGACGGGGGGCATCGACTGGGATGGTCCTCCCAGTGGCTGAACATCCACTGTGTCCTGTTATCAACTTTTTACTTTCTGTAACATAGAGAGTTCTCTTATATCGGATCTTCTGTTCCTTCTGTGTCTCTGCTCTGTCTTCTCAAACCCCCAGACGGTCGTGGCAGATGGCCGCTCCTACTGAGCCTGGTTCTGTTGGAGGTTTCTTCCTGTTAAAGGGGAGTTTTTCCTCTCCACCGTCGCTACATGCTTGCTCAGTATGAGGGATTGCTGAAGGATTGCTGTGGTTGGAAAGTCTGCCCAACCTCACGCCAATGGCTGACGCAATCTGCTGGGATTCCTTAAATAGGAAACTTTATAACTGATTGGAATGTTTGTATAAATGTATTGAAATGACTTCTTGTTAAATGCCTTGAGATGACATCTGTTGTGAATTGGCGCTATATAAATAAACTGAATTGAATTGAAGTCTAGAATGAAGCTTCCAGTCAGTAATGATTTTGAGTGCCATGTTATCTGCTGGTGTTGGTCCACTGTGTTTTTAAGAGTAATTTTAAATCTAATTTTGAGTCAATGCAGCCACCTACGAGGAAATTTTGCAGCACTACATGCTTCCTTCTGCTGACAAGCTTTATGGAGATGCTGATTTCATTTTCCAGCAAGGCTTGGCACCTGCCCACACTGTCAAAGATGCTAAAAATGTGTTCCATGAAGATATTCTTGCTGTGCTTGAATGGCCAGCAATCTGGCCTGGCCTAAACCCCATAGGGGCCTGTACCCCTGAAGACTGTAATATAACCAACCTAAGCTTCCATTACACCTCAGCACATTGATGCAGTAATCAATGCTAAAGGTGCCCCAACCAAGTATTGAGTGCATGGAGATTAACATACTTTTCAGAGTCTAGGATTTCTGTTTATGATCTTGTGTAATATTTAAAGTTTCTGAGATAATGAATTTGGGGTTTTTATTATCTGAAAGCCATAATCATCTAAATTACAAGATAATAAGGCTTTACAAATTTTTTCCTTTGTTGAAAGAATCTATACAATATATAATTTACACTTTCTGCAAGGTGACAAAAATATTAAACACTTTCACAATTTTCTAAAAATTTTTAAAATGTACCTTTAATTGTTTCCAGTAGTTATGGTGTGTTCCATTTGTAGTCGGAACTTGGAAATTATGACTTCCGAGTAGAAAAAATCAACTGGAACGCCCCCCGAAGTTGGGCTTCCCACTCTGAAAGGCGGAGATTTTTTCTTTCACCAACTTAATTTTCAATATGGCCGCTCATTGGGGGAGCTTCACATCAACAGTAAGTTGTGGTGGAAATATATTTATTTTGCAAGACATGAAGAATAAGAATATGTCTAAAATCAGTGCTAAGTGTAGCTCCTGAAACCCCAAACGTAACAAAATAAAACTGGTGTTTGCATATGGAAAGTACAACTTAAAACAATGTTTTAAAGCGGTACTACCAACAGTAGCTAACTGGGCTTATCTGACTAGGTTAACTGGAACGCTGTTTACTTGGGTGTGACGTCAAACCCAGCTCCGACTTCCGAGGTAAATGGAACGCACCATTAGCCTAGCAGTTCTAGTACTCCTAGCTTGTTCTGGGGCTGTTGGAGGAGGCTGGAGTACCCTAAGAGAACAAACACATGTACAGGGAGAACTTGCAAACTCCATACAGAAAGACCACAGACCAGGATTTAAAGCCAGGACCTTCATGCTGCAATGCAACAGGAGTCCTAACTGCAACACCATGCAGCAGGATGTAAATCTGACTATCATCAGCATAACAGTGGAAGAGCACACCTTGCTACCTCAATATAGAGCCAAGCAGAAGCAAATAAAGAGGAAAAAGAAAGTGGACTAAAACTGAGCCCTGTGGCACCTCACATGATAGAGGAGTATATGATGATACATGACCACCCAGGGTAACAAAAAAGGTTCAATTACCCTTGCTGCTCAATTTTTTGTCCATTGCATCAAATGGAGCAGTTAAATCTAAAAGGACAAGAAACAACAGTCACAAAAATAACTTAGCTGTAGCTAAGAATATGTAATTGAAAACTTTTCTAACAGCTGTAAAGTTTTAAAAACAGAGTGAAAAACTCTAAAATATTAATAAAATCAACTTATACCACATTAAAGGTTGGATTTTTCTAAATATTTATTGGGTGACAATGCTACTACAATAAAGGATTACATATATTTTTGATATATCTTTTACCTGCCCTCACTGTTTTTACATAATTTCTCTTTCCCCTGTATCAATGAAACTCTAAAATTGTCATCCTCCGGGTATCAGCCTGTGCTTCTCTGTACTAGCACAATCATGGCCATGACAACCAGTATAAAAAGGTCATGCTAATGAGAACCGGACATAGAAGCGATGCAGGCTCTTGGAAAACTGCTGGCATTGTGTTGAGAAATCGAAGGCATACCTAATGACTCTGCAGGACTCTTAGATAGACGGATAGATTCTGCTGTGTGTCGGCTGATGCAGTCACAAAGATCAATAAAACCAAGTAAAAATAAAATAAAAAATCTCCAGGCAACAGAGTCAATGGTTGTTAAAAGCCTGTGCTTGGAGTGAGGCTCCAGTCAGCTGCATTTAATTATGAGAGCAGCTTGTCCAGTTGTATATTGAAAGCTTTAGCTATTTATTATAAAGTCACATATTTCCTGAAAACCTTTTCAATCTTAATTTCTGTTTTGGCGTCTGTGAAGTTTGAAGGTTTCTCGGGTCATCAAAAATTATTATTCATGTTTCTCAACACCATCTGGATGTCAGCATCTTTCCTCCAAGAAAGTCTGTTGTTTTTTCCTCATATTTAGTAATAATATTCATATATTTTGCACAAGCTCTGCTACCTTATTAAATGACAGAAAAATCATCCCATGTAAAATATATTTATCCTCAAAACTTCAGTTTAATTTGTAAAACCTCTACAGTGGCTTTCTAAAGGGTACACTCCCCTCTTAAAATCCCACAACTGAGACCTTTAGAAGCCATTTATATAACATATATGCTGTACAATTTAAACGAAAAACAAACACATTGCAGAGGGGGGAATTTAAAGGCTAACAAAGGTGAAAAACCTGGAGGCATAAATGTGTATACCTTCAAACTAAAACCTTACTAATGTCATGTTCCGAGAGATAGAAGACCCAAATGCAGGGCAGTGTTTAGTTCGTGGAGCGCTCATGTTTAATAGTATGTCCAAAAAGGTCTGACTCAGGCATGAACGGGATGGCCTGAGCTGGGACGAAGACGAGACTGGGGAGATTAGACCACGACCTGACAAAGACTGCGAAACACAACATGGCTTAAAAGGGCTGAGGGAACAATGGGAGACTAATTGGAGAGACGAGGAACACCTGGGGACAATAAAGTAGACCGACTAACACGGAAGGAAACAGGGAGTGACACAGACAGGGAGAAAGTCACACCGTGACAACTAGACCAAATTTAAATTCTAGCATTGAAGCTTGTTGAGTTCCTTCCAGTTGGTTAAATAAGTTGCAAATTCAATTCAAAAATACTTTATTTATTGCAAAGGAAAACTAAGTGTTGTCATAGCTCATGTCATCAAGGAATCTTCAAACAGTTGTGGATAGTGATTCTGTAGCAGAAAGGATATCCAGTAGTAGTCAGTCTTGCAACAAATCTGAAGAAGCCTCTGACTGAAGACTGCTGTTTTATGACAGTCTCACCTCAATTCTTGCGGAGCAGAGACAATATTTCACAGTAACATATCCTGGATGACACTTTCAGTTGTTGGCAAGCACTGCTAATCCACCTCATTTGCCTTTGCTGCTCCTCTTTAAATTTCTGTCTGGCCATATGGTCAGAAAGCCCGGCAAGAAGATGTTGGATGTTATCATCCTTTCCCAGGGCAATTCTGCCAAACACCAAGGAAATAATAATACATAATAATTCTCTCTTTTTTTTCCTGATGTTTCACAAATACAAACAATATGTAGATGTAAATATCTGAAACAGGGGTTCCCAAAGTGGGCCCCTCAGGCCAAAGTTGGTCCCCCTAGCTGATTAATTGGACTCGCCAAGGGGTGCCCTGGATCTTACAAAAAGATTCATATTGTTCAGACAGTGAGCTAAACGTGTATTATGATTATTCATCTGGTGCTGCAACTGCTTGTGATAAATGGGCCAAATGAACATATATAGGGCTGCATATGGCCCTCACTCATGGTGCTTACATTAGGGTGACCATATTTTAAATTCCAAAAAAAAGGACTCTTGGTGCAGTCCTGAAACACTTTAACTTGTCCCTTAAAAACTATGAAAACCTGGGCATTTTCTCCAATCTATGAAATCCCCCCGGATAGCACGTGAAACGTGGGCATGTCCGGGGAAAAGAGGATGGTTGGTCACCCTAGCTTACAATATGTTTGAAAAATCAATTCAGTTTATTTATATAGCGCCGATTCACCACAGATGTCATCTCAAGGCACTTTACAAGAAAAGTCATTTCAATGCAATCATACAAACATTCCAATTAGTTTGAAGTTTGAGTTAGGTTCCTATTTAAGGAATCCCAGCAGATTGCATCGAGTCATTGACTTGAGGTTGCGTCCCGTTGATGCAGACTTCCAACCACAGCAATCCCTTGGCAATCCCTCATACTGAGCAAGCATGTAGCGATAGTGGAGAGGAAAAAAATCACCTTTAACAGGAAGAGACCACCAGCAGAACCTGGCTAAGTACAAGCGGCCATCAGCCACGGCCGTCTTGGGGTTTGAGAAGACAGAGCAGAGACACAGAAAGAACAGAAGATCTGATATAGGAGTACTTTCTATATTAAAGAAGGTAAAAAGTCACAAATTAGGTTTAGAAATTGAAATATAAGCAACTACAAGGGGTGTGTAGAGTAGATTTGTGCACATATTTACATTTGCACACTTTATAAGATGGTAAATGGTGTGCATTTGTATCGTACTTTTTCAGAAGACCACAAAGCGCTTTACATTACATTCAGTCATTCACCCATTCACACACACATTCACACGCTGATGGTGGCAAGCTACTACATTGTAGCCACAGCTGCCCTGTGGCACACTGACAGAGGCGAGGATGCTGGAGACAGGCACCACCGTTCCCTCTGACCACCACCAACAGGCAAGTGGGGGAAGTGTCTTGCCCAAGAACAGAACGACTGAGACGGACGGAGTGGGCATTTGAACCGGAAACCCACTGATCACGAATTCCTACCACCTGATCCAAGGTTGCCCCAAGACCACAAATAGTCACATTCATCAATTTATAAAATGTCCCATGAGCCTTTCCTGCCCCACCAAACTGGATCAAACTACCTTCTGAATTGTAGGTCACCACACCGGCAGCTGGCTTAAGCAGCTATTATCAACATGGAGCAGCATCGTCAGTGGCACACATACATAAGACATTTAAAAAAATGCTGGGAGGAAGAATATTTTATCGCTGACATTAATACTAAAGTAATCAAATACTGAAGTTTAGATATGTGTTCTAAATGATATTTTGTTTAATGTTATATACACAGAAATATACACTTTACTATTAGTCATTTGTATTTCGCATAAAATATTTTTAGATTTGACGCGTGACCCTCTGATAGATTTTCATTTTGGCCCTCTGAGGGAAAAAGTTTGGGAACACCTGATGTTTTTGTTTTCTTGAGTGTATGTAAGTATCCAGTTTCAACTATGTGTCGTCTGCATGAAGTAAATATGGGACCTTGAGGTTCCCAAACTAGAATAATGACTTACAAAATGTAAGGAATAAATACTTTGAAATTATTATATTGCTTTACATACTTCAAACTCACTTGAGTAAAGTCACAAAAAAACTATTAAACCATCTCCCTGTTTTTATGTTCAGCCTCAATTTATGCTTCTTCCATCTAATCATTTTTTCTTAACCTTCATTTTCTCTGCCCTCCATGATGTTAAATATTTAACCCAAGTTTATTTAAAACAACCATGATGACTTTGCTGAACAGGAACACGCTGCTGTAAGCCTCAGAAGCCTACGTCCCTGATACAGAGCTTTGAAACATGAATGAGTTCATTCCCCAGCTCTTTGACTCAGTATGTGTCCAATCTCCTCCACTACAGTCCTGCTTCAGATTTATGCTGGCTGAGGCCGACCCTCGTCATCCTCCACTGCCTGTCTGCTCTGCAGCTATTATAGAAGGAGATGCTCTAACATGAACTGTTCCTGAATGTGAGCTCATTCAGGTTGCATTGGTTAAAGGTTTGCTATTTTTGAATGTTCATTCTGTTGCACTTTATAGACCCTCTAAAGAAACATGCACATACAGTAGTTTATTTACAGTCATATTCAATAAATGTGCATTCCAGTGAGGGTCGTTTGTCAAATTAAAAGCACAGATGCTTGGGTGTTTAGGTTTGTTTTTCTTTCGTTTTGATCACTGTCTTGTTGCTCATTTACGTTCTATGAGCCTCGCCAAATGAATTCATTTGTGTTTAGTTTATATTTGTGTTCTGCTTGTGCATTTTGATCTATTTCTCTTAGGTCTGTGTTAGGCTTTTCCATTTTGGTTTGCAGTTTCTTTTTAGTCCCTGCTTTCCTCCAGCCACAGCTGTTCCACATTTCTTCTGATTAGTTCATCTGGTTCTTTATTGTTATTTAAGCTCCTGGTTTTTGTGTGTTTCTTGTTGGATTCTCTGTCAAACTCACAGCTTGTTTACTTTGTGGCAGCTCTGTACGTCTTTATTTTTCAATGACAATAGAATATTTTAATCTTAAATGTCATGTTTTAATAGATGTAAGCAGAAAACTGTCACAGTTAATAGAAATATGGGATTGAAAACATCATTCTGTGTGTAACTGATCTATATAACATGTTTCACTTTGTGAATTGAGTCTAATTTATTGAATAAATCTGTATAATGCATCATTGCATATCTGAACCTTATATTACTATTATGTATACAGACACTGTATAAAAAGACACATAACCTTTCTGCTCACTGATATTAAATTAGGCCAAGTTATTCACATTTTCTTTGTATTTAGTAGAATTGGGGTTTAAACTGTACAGCTTGGATCAAGTTTCCCTCCTCACACTTCTCACCAGAGTTTGCTGGATTTCTAGCCCATTCCTTCTAACAGGAAGCCGATTCAGGTTTTTAGGCCATGTTACTCGGACACACCTTTTCAGCTTTGGGCTTTCTAAATTTGAAGAGATCATGACTTAAAGTTTTCAAGTAACAAATTCCCCCCACCTGAGCTGTGGATTTATGCAGTTCCTCCCGAGTTACCATGGGCCTCGTGGCTGCTTCCCTGATTAACGCTCCCCTTTCTGTTAGTTTAGCTTGACAGTCATGTTTTGAATTTATGCTAGTACTGGTGCTGATGAACTTTTGAAGACTATTATTTGCAAAACATATTTTCAAAGACATGTATTATTTCATTCTTACTAAATTATTTTACTTTTACTAAATCTATATTGAATTTTTACTAAAGGGGAGCTTCTATGCTCCCCTTATCTGGAATAAACTTCCAGACGACTGCAAAGCTGCTGAAACACCGAGCAGTTTTAAATCAAGGCTAAAAAAACATCTATTTAGAGCTGCTTTTGAGTTGTATGTCACATGTTTTGTGTGTGTTTTATGCTTTATTTCTGTTTTTACTCTATTCCCCAATCACTCAAAGCACCTTGAATTGTCTTGTTGTTGAAAGTGCACCACACAAATAAAATTGCCTTGCCTTGCCTTGCCTACTTAATAATTATGCACTAATTTGAGTTGGCCTACTACATAAAATACGGTATAAGGTTCAACGAGTGTTAATACTTTAGTAAGACAGTGTTGCAATGATTCTAAGCTTTAAACAGAGGGAAGGAACAACTTGGGTTTAAAGACGAACATCTCCTGGGTCTGATGCCTTGTTTTTCCAATCATGTTTCACCTTCCTTCACCTCAAAGCCAAACGTACTGAGAAGTGTGACGAAGAGATACGTTAATTGATTAAATCTGTCAGAGCACTCTTCTAACTCAGCACACATTCCTAAAAAGGTCATTTGGAGAACTTCTGTAGAGTAGAGGAGGAGGATTTGTTCTGAAGAGGGCTGTCAGAATTTGAATAAGGACTGTTGTGTGTTATCAGCCAGCTTATCAGCTCTTGGCTGTGTATGCCTGCCTGTCCTTGTTTCAGATATCCTCACACTGCTGCACTGCCAATCACTTCTGTGCTGAAACACATAATCAGGGAGAGGCCAAAACAAACCTGGATAATAATTTACAGAGATACACACTAGCCTAGGACCGTTTCTGTGTCCTACTAATGAAACAATGTGACAGTAGATTAACAAGGTACTCTGCCTAATTGTTCCAGACGGCCGTGGAGATGATCACAGTGCTGTTTGTTTTGATAGCATTTTATCTGCTCATTGCAAACTTTGGAGTCCACCCTGATGGCTCCGTGAAATGTATCATGTGTAAATAAGCTCAGGCTCTGCTTTCACGTTGGTTTCACACCAAGGAGATCTTAGCGTTGTGATTATACAGGTCATGCAGGGTACGGCTCTGTATAGCTGTTTAACATTTACAGGAAGGGTGTAATACGGTATCAGTACATGTTGTGATTTTTTATGAAGACCAGAAACGTCACCAGCAAGCACCTCATAGAGCTATTGACCCAGTTAGCTGACAAGGTCATTCTCTCTGTGTGTGGGTGTGTGTCTGTACTCGTTTAAGTTACTTATTTAAGACTCTTCCCAGTAGATTTAGTGACCCTCTCAAGGCCAGTGGACCTATGATGGGAACCAAAGCCCAGTCTTAATGCAGCAGACCACTATGTTTAGGGTAATGGGTAAGGTTTGGAGGTCAGAGGACGGAAGTCGATACAAAGTCCTAAAATGGGTCAATTGCAGACTTGCTTGGGCGTGTGTGTGCTAGAGGAATCTCTTAGCTATGTGCCAGTGAGTAAATATTTGACTACACTGTACACCTCAGATTGTTTTCCATGTATTGTGAGAAAGAAAGCATTAAAAAGTATTCATACTCCTTAAACCTTTTCCCATTATTTCATGTTAGAGCCACACAATTCTATGCATTTTAGTGGGGTTTTAGATGACAGGGCAAAACAAAATAGTGCATGAATGTGAAACGGAAGGGAAATGAGTCATGGTTTTAATATCTGAAAACTACAGCGTGTATCTGTATTTAGTTCCCCTGAGTCAATACAGGTCCTTCTCAAAAAATTAGCATATTGTGATAAAGTTCATTCTTTTCCATAATGTAATGATAAAAATTAAACTCATATATTTTAGATTCATAGCACACCAACTGAAATATTTCAGGTCTTTTATAGTTTTAAAACTGATGATTTTGGCATACAGCTCATGAAACCCCAAAATTCCTATCTCAAAAAATTAGCATATTTCATCTGACCAATAAAAGAAAAGTGTTTTTAATACAAAAAAAGTCAACCTTCAAATAATTATGTTCAGTTATGCACTCAATACTTGGTAGGGAATCCTTTTGCAGAAATGACTGCTTCAATGCGGCGTGGCATGGAGGCAATCAGCCTGTGGCACTGCTGAGGTGTTATGGAGGCCCAGGATGCTTCGATAGCGGCCTTAAGCTCATCCAGAGTGTTGGGTCTTGCGTCTCTCAACTTCCTCTTCACAATATCCCACAGATTCTCTATGGGGTTCAGGTCAGGAGAGTTGGCAGGCCAATTGAGCACAGTAATACCATGGTCAGTAAACCATTTACCAGTGGTTTTGGCACTGTGAGCAGGTGCCAGGTCGTGCTGAAAAATGAAATCTTCATCTCCATAAAGCCTTTCAGCAGATGGAAGCATGAAGTGCTCCAAAATCTCCTGATAGCTAGCTGCATTGACCCTGCCCTTGATAAAACACAGTGGACCAACAGCAGCAGCTGACATGGCACCCCAGACCATCACTGACTGTGGGTACTTGACACTGGACTTCAGGCATTTTGGCATTTCCTTCTCCCCAGTCTTCCTCCAGACTCTGGCACCTTGATTTCCGAATGACATGCAAGTACTTTGGACCACTGAGCAACAGTCCAGTGCTGCTTCTCTGTAGCCCAGGTCAGGCGCTTCTGTCGCTGTTTCTGGTTCAAAAGTGGCTTGACCTGGGGAATGCGGCACCTGTAGCCCATTTCCTGCACACGCCTGTGCACGGTGGCTCTGGATGTTTCTACTCCAGACTCAGATAACTGCTTCCGCAGGTCCCCCAAGGTCTGCAATCGGTCAGAAATGTCTTTCTGTGTCTTACCCTCTTGCTTTAGGGTGTCAATGATGGCCTTCTGGGCAGCAGTCAGGTCGGCAGTCTTACCCATGATTGCGGTTTTGAGTAATGAACCAGGCTGGGAGTTTTTAAAAGCCTCAGGAATCTTTTGCAGGTGTTTAGAGTTAATTAGTTGATTCAGATGATTAGGTTAATAGCTCGTTTAGAGAACCTTTTCATGATATGCTAATTGTTTGAGATAGGAATTTTGGGTTTTCATGAGCTATATGCTAAAATCATCCGTTTTAAAACAATGAAAGACCTGAAATATTTCAGTTGGTGTGCAATGAATCTAAAATATATGAAAGTTAAATTTTTATCGTTACATTATGGAAAATAATGAACTTTATCACAATATGCTAATTTTTTTAGAAGGACTTGTACTTTGTAGACCTAGAATTGGCTGCAGTTACAGCTACAAATCTTCTGAGATGTACCACTGACAGCTTTGCACATCTAAAACAAACGTTTTTTTCCCCCTTTCTGTTTTGCAAAATAGCTCGAACTAAATTAAATTAGGCAAAGAGGGTCTGAACAGCAAATTTAAAATCTTGCCTTAAATTCTCAGCAGCATACCAGGGCTGCGACAGGGTCCTTCTAACGCATAGCCACTCTATTCCATTATAGCTCTGGCTCTGTGTTCAGGATAGATGTCCTGCTGGAAAATGAACCTCTGCACCAATTTCAAATCCTTTCCAGCATCATCAGGTTTTCTTCCGTGATTGTGCTCAATTTACCGGCATCTTCTCCTCAATTCTGACCAGCTTCTAAGTCAGTCTAATGAAAGGCTTCACCTCACCATGATGCTGCCATTACAGTGTTACATCGTGGGGATAGAGTGTTCAAAGTAAACTGCTGTGCATGCCAATGAGTTTAATTATGGTTTCAAATAACAAAAGCACCTTGCTCCACATCTTGCTGTGTCCTCTACAATGCAGCAGAGTCTCCTTATGTGCTTCTTCTCAGCAGTCACATCAACAGATTCTCCTACCTGAGCTTTGTCATCTCAGCCTTCTCCCAGACCTGTTTGCTGTGTTCCTTGGTCTTCATTATGCTGTTTGTTTACTAATGTTCTCTAACAAACCTGAGATTTTCAGCTGAAGTTACACTTTTATTTAGGGGGTTGGATATATATGCATCCCTGACTTTTCAGATGCTTATTTGTAAATGGGTTTAGCGCAAAATATTTTTCTTTCTTTCAGTTTTGTCACGTGGTGTGTGGAGAATGGACCCAAACGCACTCGCTGAAGGAAGGTGCAGGATGTTTATTATAGTGAGGAGATCGTGATGATGGTGGTGAACGGAGACACTGGACATCGGGCAGGGAAGGAAGACAGCAGGAAGAACGACACACCATGGGGATGAAAACAATAGAGGACTAGGAGGAAGGAGGACTAGGATGATCCGGCCGGGAGTGAAAGGAAGTGAGGGGTCTTAAAGGCAGGAGGTGAGTGGGATCCGGTGTGGTTGATGAGACAGACAGGTGAAGACAATGAGGCAGGAATAGGGCAGCGTGACAAGTTTACAATTATGCACCACTTTGTGTTGGTCTGTCACACAAAATTGCAATAAAATATAATGAAACTGGTATAATGTGATAAAATGTGTTTTTCATACTTTTGTGTGGCACTGTAGATAATAATACATTAAAGTAACTATACTAATTAGGTTGGAACTCATTCATACAGTTAAAAAAAATCTAAGTGGTGGAAAATGAGTTTGTGGAAAACCCCGAATGAAGTCTCAGATCCAGAGACACCCAGGTGTTGTCAGGGTTTTACTGAAAACACAAACAGAATTTAATAAATAAAGCATTCTACGGTGCCAGCAAGGAACAGAAGTTAAATCTGACAAGAATATTATAAAAGGCCACTGAAAAGCAAGAACTTTATGTACGCTGAGAGTTAAATTACAAACAAGGGACAGGTGTGAGCAACGTGACCACAATAGAATAAACAAAAATCACAGAAGAATTAAAAGAGGACCCGAAACCTAACACAAATAATGCCACAAACATCACAAACAGTTTCCCCCTTACATTTATCAATTCCTATCAGCCTTTTTTCTTCCATGGTAAAATCCACTCATGTCCTTGAATGCCCTCAACGCAACTCTTCACCGTTGTTTTATTTATTCAGCTCTGATCTGAATATACTAATTAGTTCAACGTCCACCTCTACTGCTCTCCAGCTGCAGCTGCTTATCTTCAACTCAAATGCTCTCCATATTGACTACATTATATATAAGGAGTTGCTAATATTAGACAAACTCTGTCCTCTGTTGCCAGTTTTGACCGATTTTGATAGAATATTTCGGGTTTAGATATTTTACATTCATTACCCTCATACTCAGTGTTCTACATTTGAGGAAAGTAAACTTTTAGGAGAGCAATAAACTCGACTTCATGATCTGGGATGAATCGATGGATGGATGGATGGATGGATGGATGGGTCTTTAAGAACATTGCTGTTGGGGATTAATATTGATACTGTTCCATTTTTGCGAAAGAAAACACTGAATGTAATATTTTTGTTGTTTTTCATTATATTCCAACATGACAAGGACATACATTGGTACCTTCACCTCTTCTTGTACCGTATTTACCTAAATATTTTTGAACTACCCCACATCCACAACCCAACTTAATGAAATTATGTAAATTCTTCCTGCAAAAGGGTCATCTCTACCAAAGTCCTTGCAACTTCCTTTATAACCTCCCCTAAATACCATTATGTTTTTGTTAAAGTTATTAAGAGGTCTTATTTTTGTTCACCACTTTCAAGTTGCCATTTCAAGGCCAGTAAATGTTTGAAAAGTGTTTCAACCAACAGAGCTAAAGGTCATGGAAGTCATTAGACTAATAAACCCACCGTCTGGGAATGTTTTTTTTTTTAAATCCCCTCATAGAAGCCTCAGCACAAAAGATGGACAATGATATGAGAATGCAGTGACACACCTTAAGCTGAAATGTCACTAAAGCTCTCTATGGGTTCAATTATTGCTCTATTGAGCACAAGCAGAAAGACCCCAATTAGTGTTCTGACTTGACACTTGTGTTTGTCTGAGGAGTCTTGGGCTGGAAACCTCAAGTGAGGAGATAACAGGTAATGGCTCCAATTTATTCCTGATGTTTTGCTTTAAGCGCCCCACTTCAGACAGATAAGAGTGTCAAAATATGGAGGACAGGTATCCCCTTGAAGCAGAAAGGAGGATATTATGATTCTATACCCCCATATCATCTTTCACGGGTATTATGAAAAATAAAATCCTTTCATTAGCTCAAAAGGTTTATCTTGCTTTTTGCCTTGGCTTTGATCTCAGTATAATAGTTACAACATTTTTAATAGCCTTACATAAGTAGACAATTAAAGCAATGATGAAATTAATATGGTGTATATACAAACTAATTAAAGTTTTATAGAGCTTTAATTAGTTATTAGATATTAATTTGACACAAAGCTTTATTAACTAAAGCCATTTCACGAACCGATGGTTCAGTTTCTCAAATAAAAGCAACAGAAATAGACTGCATGTAATATTTTCTCTTTCCTATTTATTTTTATTTATGAATCCAGAACAGATTCATAAATATACTCCACAGCAGATTGTGGTAGTTCATTGCGTAGGCCTCTAAAGCCCTCTAGAGACATCTACTGGCTACAAAAGATAACTCTTGACCAAAGTATCTAAAAAGGTTCACTGGGAAGACTTATATTTCACAGCCATGCTTTAAAAGCCATCCAAAAGTGAGTGTCAGCAACGAAAATGGTTGGTAGGATCAACATTGGTATGAGCTTTGGCAATTCACTTGGTGTGTTTCTTGCAATTACAGACCCTTTCCAAAAAATGTGAATTTCATGTAAAAGATTAGTTATTTCCATAATTCCATTCAAAACGTTAAACTTCCATAGATTATAGATTCAGGGCCCAGAACTTAACGATTTCAAGTATTTAGTTGTTTATTTGTTTATAATTTGGGCTTCCAGCTCATAAAACCCACAATAACAGGAATTCAAAAAATTACAATACTGTGAAGAAATTAGCTAAACTTTACAGGGCATGAATGTCACACACTACTCATCTACTAAACTCGAAGCACCTGCACAGGTTTTCCCAGATGTCATTAAATTGCTTCACTTTGGTTCAATTGTCTCAGTTAGGTTCAACATGGGGAAGACTGCAGACTTGACAACTGGCCAGAAGACCATCATTGATACCCTCCATAGGATGGGTAAGCCACAAAAGTTCATAGCTAAGGAAGGCTGGCTGTTCACAGAGTGCTGTGTCCAAGCATATCAATGGAAAGTCTAGTGGAAGGGCAAAATGTGTCAGGAGAAGATGCAAAAGCAGAAGAGCTGATAGTGGGGTTCAGCGGATTATCAAACAGAGAAGATTCATGAATCTGGAAAAGATCCAGAAAGAGTGGATGGCCTACAACTGTCGGGTTCCAACCACTTCTGAGCCTGAGCCAACGTAGGAAGAATCTCAACAGGGCCAATGAGAAGAAGGACTGGACTGTTGGCCATTGGTCCAAGGTCCTCTTTTCCGATGAAAGTAAAGTGTGCCTTTCATTCAAGAATCAAGGTCCAAGAGTTTGGAGGAAGGCGTGGAACAGAACCCAAGCTGCTTGTGGTCCAGTGTGAAATATCCACAGTCAGTCATGATTTGAGTTGCAATGTCCGGTGTAGGTGTTGGTAAACTCTGCTTTCTTAAATCCAAGGACACTGCATCATGATTCCTTCTGGTGAGGATCTGTATGGAGATGCAGATTTCATCTTCCAGCAGGACCTGAGCTCTGCCCATACCGCCAGAAGCACCAAAACCTGGTTTGGTTTGATGCCCATGCCATCACTGTGCTTGACTGGCCAGCCAACTCGACCTAAACCCCATCCAGAATCTATGGGGTATTATCAGGAGGAAAATGAGGGGCACCAGACCCAAAAACAAAGAAGAGCTGACAGGAAGCATCAAGGAAATCTGGGCTTCCATAACTCCACAGGCTGATTGCCTCAATGCCACGGCGCATCGAGGCAGTGATTAAGGCAAAGGGATTCCCTACCAAGTATTGATGATTAACATATCGTTTTGAAAGTACCATACTTTGATTGATTTGATGTAATCCTAATTTCTTTATTTTTTTTCTGCAAAAGCAGAAGTAAATTGTGATTTCTTCACAGTATTCAATGTTTTTGAAGGGTCTGTAGAGGAGAATTGACTTTCATTTGTTACCTAAAAGCAAACAGAACCAGCTTTTATTCTAAGTTCAAAATGTAGCTAATAATTTAGGTTAAATTAAGCTTAAGTGAAGGTGTACATGTTGCTGGTATTAAAGCACCACAGTAAAACATACATTAAATAATAGTTTTTTGCTGAGTATTTATTCACATTGTCTAAAATTAAAGGGGGTGCTGGGAGTTATATCCATCCATCCATCCATCCATCCATTTTCTATACCCGTCCATCCTAATGCAGGGTTGCGGGGGGGCTGGTGCTTATCTCCAGCGGTCAAGGGGCGAGAGGCGGGGTACACCCTGGACAGGTCGCCAGTCTATCGCAGGAGTTTTATATCATATAAGAATATTTCAATATTACTTAAAGTTCCTGTGTTTTGAGCTTTTCTGAGCTTTTTTACTGCATTTCTTTTGTTTAATTTCAGAAGACAAACTCGTGCCTGATGTCTGCCATTTCTGTTGTATCAACAGACTCACCCAAACAAAACTTGTAAATATAAAGTAGGGTTAAAGATTTTAGTAAGCAACAAACCATGACCCGACCTCAGTATCTGAAACATAACTATATCAGAGACATCTATCAATCTGTAAAGGGTTGCAAAGGCATCTGTAAGACTTTGGAACTCAAACAAACCATAATGAGAGCCATTATCCACACATGGACAAAGTGTGAAAGAGTGAAGGCAAGGCTATTTTATTTGTATAGCACACTTTCAACAACAGGGTAATTCAAGGTGCTTTGGGTGACTAGGGGATAAAGTAAAAACAGCAATAAAGCATAAAACAAACACAAGACATACGAAACATTACAGTAAAACATGAAGCTTCTCAGGAGTGTCCAGCCTACCAAAATTATTCCAGGAATTCACTGATTACTCATCTAGAAGGACACAGTCATGGAAATAACATCTACAGCTCTGCAGGCCTCTCGTTCCTCACCTACAGTCATTGGGAGAGTTTCACGTCAAATGAAAAGCACAACGGTCCATATTGCTTTTGCCGAAAAACATCTTAACAATCCCTTAGCCTTCTGGGTAAGTGATGAGCGTCCCGTACCACCATGATAAAAATGGAGCTTTGTTAAAGATGTGCTGCGGCTGGTTTGCTGCTTCATGACCTGGACACCTTGCAGGCAGAAAATCCTGAAGGAGGATGTCCAGCCATCAATTTGTGCTCAATGACCCTCAGGCTATACAGCTGGGGAAAAATCCAAAGCCTAGCAGCAAGTCCACCTCTATCCACACTAAAATCAGATCAAGATGCTGGACCCTGACCTTAAAAAGGCTATTTGTGCTCCAAATCCTCCGTGTGATTGATTTAAAACCATTCTGCATACATATGGTACCTCTAGCAAGTTCTGAAGCAAAAATAAATCACCTATTTAATGACATTTTAATCTATTGAGCTGCATCTCTTACAAAGTGCCCTTCAATTGTCTGTCCAGCTAAGTAAATATTCAGCTGCAGAGTACCAGATGTTTCTGATGACTTATGCCTTTATTAAACACATCATTCAAAGGCACATTTATCTTAATTATCGGTTTATGACTTCTTATTAGGGGAACAATTCTATTCAACCTGGTTGATCCATTAAAACTGATACCAGAGTGGTTTAATGTGATCAGCCTACCTACTGCAGCTCATCAGCATGCTACAGGGAAGGCAGAGGTCTGGCAACACTGTTCAAGGACTCCCCAGTACTTATTCATGCTCAGGGATATTACATTAGTATTGATTGTGTGCTGCTTTACTCAGTACTTATTGGAAAATTGTTTCAGGAATCTACTCTTCAAAAACACCGTATTTATACGGCAGGATTGGTGTTGTTTATTTTTATTCCAGCTTGTTTGGAGACAACAAATCATCTCTAAACACGGAACTGCAATTCCCAGAATGCCACAGGAGCTCAACTGTGTTGTGTTTCGGCCGCCGCGCGGCTGTGGATAGGAAGGGCAGGGGAATGTGCTCATTCATTCATACAGTCACTACCATGCAGGCAGCTCAACCAGGACCTTCTGCGGCAGCACCAGCAGCCATGTAGGGAAATAATAAGGACACCATAGGAAGTGATTCAAAATGGACTGAAGAATAATGTGCCTCGGCTGTCATCATAACCATCACCATCATGTTCCCGGGAGTTTTCTATGCATTGCTGGCGGGTTTCCTCGGAGCCGTGGCGTCGTCGTCGGCCAAACTGTCCCTGGGAGCCGACTACCTGAAGGGAGTCTGTGAAACCGGACTCCGGACGTGGGGCGAGCAGCGGAAATTCAGGCACGCGGATGAAACCACAGCCTGTGACCGGGTGAGTCTCGGTTTTGTTCATTATTAATAACACAGTTAGGATGTCTGGGAATGGGGAGCAAATCCTCGCAACAACGAGTCCCTCATCATCAGCACCACGGACAGCGTCACGCCACGGACACCCCTGCGGCAGCTGCTCTCTCGTGCCTTGTCCGCGTGCTGGCTGAAGGGCGACGCTGCTCGTGCGGGATGGCGTTGTTCTGGGAGCGTGTCTCGTGTTGCTGCTGCTGCTGCTTCTGTTGATGATGATGATGATGGTGATGGTGATGGTGGCGCGGGAACGGACTGTGGGATTCAGAGGGAGTCGGGTTTCTGTTGTGACCTTCGCTCTGACCCTGTGCGTCCATGCGATGATGTCAAAAGCATCTTCAGACAGGTGTCTTTGTGCCACTTAACACACCCTCGTGATCTGATTTAGTTTGGGCATTTGGGAAAGCAGAGGGGTCAGAGAGTATATGAAACGACCCTACTTAAACTGCAGCGCATGATTTTCATGCGTCACATCAGGAATGAGGTATTTCAGGCATACCAATTAGGGAACGGTGGAATCCGGTGGGATATCCTGCTTTAACAAGGTCAAAAGCCTTTTACTGCAAGCCAAGCCTATATTTCACATCGTAGCAAGCTAGGATCTTTATTTCTACCATGTTTGCAGTCTAGACAATTTATGTTAAAATAAACATGTAGACTTTTTAATGACTTCTACTGTACACTATCAGCTTTGCTCTAATAATACTTTTCAGTTGAGACGTAGCACGGATCCTTTAATTGTAACTAGTAAGAAGATTTGGATAGTAGTTGAGTCTAGAGACATTTGAAACCTGATTTCTACATACACTGTATAAAAAAAGGACACGTAACTCTTGGTGAGGGATCCTTTTCTCATTATGGCCGAACTGACCTCAGGGCAACTGAGATCATTGCCCTTTAAAACGAAATCTAAGGATTTTCGTTCTGGTTTGGCTTTTAGCTGATTTCTAGTAATGAAGATACTTATTCCTAACTATATTAGAAATCAATTTGTACTTTAAATTTTGGCTTTATATTGATTCAGAAAAAATATCGTTGTTGTGAATGAGGAATTCACATGCCAGTTATTCTATGTAGATTTAAGTCCACTTTTAGTTTATTTATTTAATTATTATTATTATATTTGTAATTTGCAATTAATAGTAGTATTAATACTATTTTTATTATTTTGCATTTGTGATCTAAATGTTATGCTAATCTATGCTTCTTAAACATTTCCCTTGTACTTCTACTGTCTCCTCATTTGAATTATATATAAATATACTTTCCTCCTTCCTTCAAACTAACTTCTCCTCAGCTAGCTACACATTTTTGTATTTTTTCCATGCTTCGCCCTGTTTACCTGATTATTTCTGATCTTTGTTTTTTTGTTTGTTATTGTCTCCTGTTTTTATCTTCTGTCAAGCATTTGTGTTGTTGTCTTTGTGTTTGAATAGTGCTCTGTGAATAAAGACTGATGACTGACTGAAATAACTTTATCTCTCTCACTTTTAAAAAATAAATCTGGGTAAATGTTTTAGTTTTAGGTCAGTTAGAATTACCGTAATAATTTCTATTTGCTAAATAGCAAAATGATGAGAAATGTTTTGTTGTTAGCATACATTTTCTATTCGCAAGCTTTGCCCTTTAAACTATATGGGTTTATTTTATTATTTATAATATCTTAACTAATTCAAACTTTTATATATAAAAGACAACCTAAACAAGGTTCATTGGGAATAAAATAATTAAAATGTAAGTACTATAAAGTGAGGGAACAATTAATTGTTTTTAACTATTAGATATTATTCAGTAAAGTTTATCTTTATGTCTAAAAAATTGTTTCCTACCCCCTTGTGTATCTTTTAAGAGCCCTCCAAGCAATCTTGGTTTAACTTTTGGTTTAACTTTTACTACAGTTTGTCCTGGTTGTTTGATCCATTGACTGTTTGATGTTGGCAGTCCATAAATAGCTAGATCAAACAGTCTGCTTCTCCCCTTAATGCAGAATAAAGCATTACTTTCCATCAAAAAAAAAAAAATTTGACACATTAATATTGATTTCTTTTAATGATTTATATGCCCAAAGAAACATTCTTGTTCTTAATTTTTTGATGAAAGGCAGTATGTTCAGTATTAACTTTTTTTTACCTCACAAGTGCAGAATCAAGCTATATATATATATATATATATATATATATATATATATATATATATATATATATATATATATATATATATATATATATGTGTGTGTGTGTGTGTGTATAAAACATACTTCCTTTTGTATCCTAGCTCCACATCCCTCTGAGGCTGCTGTGTGGCGGTCTTCTTTTCACCTGCAACGCTGTGATGTGGACCTTCCTCGCCAAAGCACTCAGGTACTCCTCTTCCTCCACCCGAACCACTGTGACCACCACTGCCTCCAACTTTGTATCTTCCGTAAGTAGACACTTCTACTGTTTTCTCCTTTTCATTCTATTAGTCATATCACTTTTTACATTTGAGGATTAAGTTAATTTAAAGGACCTTTGACAAATTCTCTTTATATAAGCAGCCCTATTTTTGGAAGTAGGCTGGACTATATTCAGAAATAAGCTCTCCATTAATTGCTTGTTCATTATTTTTTACCTATAAAATTGTTTTCCAGGCTTTCCTGGGCCAGCTGATCTTTGGGGAACCCCAGGTAACACTGTGGTGGGTCGGGATCTCTTTGACCTTCTCAGGTCTGTTGGTACTACAGAGGATTTCACCCCAGGACAGGCATCAGACTGCAGTCACGACAAAAGACGAATAGCACGTTGTCTCCACTAGCTAGCTGTGCTGTGCTCAGCCTGACACCATTTCTGCTTTTAAGCAAATCCAAAGACAAATAAAGTCTGAAAGCAGCAGTTTTATTCCACAAATTTGCTCTTTAGCTGCAGCCCAGGTGCATAAATGAAAAAGCTGCAATCCTTCAGTAAAAGAACAAGAGGTCTTCCAGTCATCCCACATAGAGTAAAATAAAGTACTTCCCTTTATCCCTGCAAAGTCCAGTGCTAAGATTTAGGTGATGTTGGCCGTTAGAGGATCTGCCTATACAGCACAGCTACAGTTTGGCTTGTGGAGATGAACAAACGGATGCCTAGTTCCTGCTTTTTGCAAGCTCTTAAATCATTCTGTGAACGGGTTCACAGAGACGGAAAATTATTCTAGCTCTATATATATTTTTTGCATAATCCTACAACTATAGCAAAAACAAACGACGGGACAAAAGTAAAAACACTAAATTGAATAATGTATTTTTGGAAAGGACACTAAATACTCAGTTGTTGGGTTATTGATCAGAGGTTGATATCAGTCTCATGTTTGTGGAGTAAGAATTGTACTAGCTATATTCAGTAGCTAGCACAATGCTGCAATCCATTTATTTTCCAGAACTGAAATTTTAGATGAAATGAACTGGAACAGTCCCTGAAATTGAAATTTCACATTGTCAATTATGTGTTTCCAACACTCCACAACCTCAAGATCTAATATAATTGACACATATTTAAAAAGCAGATATCCTCATTTAATTTACAGCTTTAAATCTTCAATTGTGTCCAGGTTTGAAGTTTATTACAGCTATATTCATGTCTGAAACTGAAAAATATTTCAAAAAGCGAAGACATGGTAGCTGAGAACCCAGAGTGATGCTGTCATGTCAGTAATGTCAAACTATAGCTTAAGTGCACAACACAGAGGGCATCCAAGATGAATTTAGTGTTATCAAGGTTTCCAGCTTGAATTTAGGTTCATAAAGTGATAAAGTAATTCCAGGATGGAGGAGGTCAGAATAGATGTTTTCTGATAGTTTGGAGAGCGGACAAACCGGCATCCTATGGAGGGATTTAAAATTGTTCTGTTGCAAGATGCACTGTCCCTTGTCCACATCCCTCAGCTTTAGGTTGTTCCCTCCCTAAAGTCTAACATCCCCTTGTTGTGCCATCTTGGGTTTGGCTTTCTGCTCTTGGAGACACTATTTTTGGGAGGTGTGTATATTTATATGGAGCTCACCCATGTTTCCTGTCTTGATTATCTTTGTAGCAAAAACTGCTTGCTTTTTTTTTTCTGTGTTGCCAAAAAACTGCCCCACTTCAGTTTGACAGGGTTCTATTAGAAAAATTATTATTAAAATTATTTAAAAAATCGACACTTTGGGTCTAGATGACATTAAGTTATCAATATATTGTTCTTACTTCCCATTATAAAGAAAGGCGTGGCTAAAAAAGGTTTACCTATCTACTACTAAAAACAATGTAAAGGCAAAATATAATTTCTCTTTCCGAATTTTCTTGGCTTGAAAGTATGATACATTTGCCCTTCAAAATGTTTTTGTCAAGTTAACATGCTGCTACATCAAAAAATACAAAATAAACTTGTTCTGCTCAGTGAGCATAATGATTTGCAAATAACTGTTTTTTCAACTTGGAACTATACCACTGTTAGGTTCTGAATTTTGAGGTAACAAGGAATAAAGTATATTGCCTGGAAACCGCTGAATTGTAAGCTAGGCTCACCAGAAGAAACACCTCTCCGTTACTTAAGTATGTAAATTAAAAACAAGAGTTTTTAGTCTCGCAGAAAGGATGTAAGTACTTCCATGATGGGTGCTTTTAGTTTCTGCTCGTCACAGAAGGATATTTAAATCGCCTCATACAAATAAAACAAACATTTGGCTGTTTATCCACCTCTTCTATGAAATTTTATTTAGGCACAGACATGTGAGTGATATCACTGTTTTCTTTAGACAGAAATAAGTGCATTTTTTTTATTTGGACCTATCATTTTAGAGGTAAAGGCCATTGGCAAGGTATAAAAAAATGAAAGTAGCCGCTGTGAGGTCATACTTTGGTTTATGGACTGATTTTTGACATGTGAAGTTCAGCATTTTAGTCATCAGTAGTCTTGTACCTACTATCATTTATTTTTAAAATATGCCCACCATTAAAAAATAAGTTGGTAGTCTGCTTGGTAAACTGTATTTTTTTTCTTTAGCTTCTATTAAAGTCTGCCAGCAGGGGGCGAATTTCATCACCTCAGTCAGGCCTGAGATGATAAAAGTCGCCAAAAAGCTAAAATACACTGTGCGATTATAAAATATTGACAGCAATCAATGTCAATCTGTACAATATAAGACTTGAGAAACAAACAAAAAAATAGTACAATTTCTTCCCACAGCAGTAATATATGATCTTGGTCCAGAAATTGATGGAAAACAAGAGCTCATGTTAGAGTGAAAATGTGCTATACTTCTTGGTGTTTTTCACAGGTTGCATTTGGTTGTGAGATTTAAACTAGCAACCAAAGATTTTCTTTCCATCCATCGATTGAAAATTGCACAGTGTGAACCTGACATTAGAACAATGCACTGCTTCTGGAGATGTTCCAATCATAATGCTTTTATTCCAGATACCAAGCTGGGTCACTTACAGTGAGGCATTTGGCAATATGGAGACCTGGTATGATACTAAGTTAAAGTTAATGAAATCAATCCCATTTATCTGCTTAAAAACACAGTAACTTTGAAGTGTGGTAAAATGACACTATATTTTATCAGTATGACATTACTATTTACTATCATAAACATGAATGACCAACATTTCAGCTGCTTTCCATGCAGCTCTTCGGGAACAGCACCTAGAGCAGGTCACATTTAACTAAATCAAAGGAGGCTGCAACAACCAATACAGTCTCTCCTTCACTGTAAATATAATTGTAAACATTGAGATTGTCCGAGAAACGCCAAGTTGTAGGTCCAACAAAAAAATGTGAATGGCTGGAATGCAGTTTTCCAATTGCACAATTTCTGGCAATATACCTTGCCTGCTAACACTGTATCGTGAGTTAATTTTAGTCAATAACTCTCATACCATCCATCCATCCATCTTCTATACCCGTCCATCCTAATGCAGGGTTGCGGGGGGGCTGGTGCCTATCTCCAGCGGTCAATGGGCGAGAGGCGGGGTACACCCTGGACAGGTCGCCAGTCCATCGCAGGGCAACTCTCATACCAATGACTTAAAAATTAATTGATCGGGACATCACCACCTGCTTCAATTGAACAATATAGGAGGCTAGGTCTTTTTCTTTATACAGTATGTGCAAGAGAAAGGTAAATACGCATACGTATTATAGGAAGTTAACGACCTAATTTGGGATCAATCTATTTGTATTTTTACATGAAAAATGTACAAGATTACTGGCAACGATTGTCTTATCACTACTGAACAACTCCTTAATGGCTTACCTAATGCTTACTTTCCTGTACTTACTGTGACACTTACAGTAAACATCTAACAGGCTCACTGCATTTATTATACAGCGCTGTTTAAGGGAGGCCTCGGGCTAACCCCCTTATTCTTAAAAACTAGCAACTTTTCTAATGTAGCGCTGCAAGGCTCATTCCTTGTGAGGACTTGCTTCCTCTCTGGGTTTACATTTTGTTATTCTGTTTTGTTTTATATTACTTGAATTTCATTTTCTGCATATGACTATGAAACATACTGTGTTTTGATTCAAAGGCAGCTGCTGCACTTCAGTCACATGACGTGTGTGTGTGCATGTTTTAAATGCTGAATAAATCACACCAAAGCATCCTCGAGTATCAATCAGCATCAGGGTGTTGGACCTGTGAATTATTCATTTGAACCCATCTCCTATGGGGCCCCATCGTCAGCTTCATGGAGCACATATATGAATTATTGCTCATTAGCATACAATTTCTCTGATTTTATGGAAACTTAGTGGGTTTAAATCTTTCCTTCAACACCCCAGAATTAGACACTCTACAGGCTGGATAGGTGGGCCTAGGTTCATAGAGAGCGTCTTGTGGGGGAATTTGGGTTGGCTATTTGGGCCCATTTGGATCCCCACTTTGGATCCAGAGTTGTCTTATATTAAACCTGTGGTATGTAGGCCATTGAGATGGGACAACTCATGGACAAACCCATTTTTCTATCAATTTCCTACTCATTTGGGCTCCATATGTAAAACTTGGTGAAATAAGAACCATGTAGAAGGCAACTTGAGGATAAAGATTCTATCAAATTATAAAGATGAATACATTTCTTGGTTAACTGTTAAAATAAAAACACTCACTGGCCACTTTATTATTTACACCTGATCATTTACTTTGTTTGCCAACAGATATTGAGAGTCAACCAATCATATGAGAGCAGCTCAATCCATTTAGGAATCTAAATACATTGATTGAATGAAGAAACTTGCTGAATTTCAAAATGAGGATCAGAAAGACGAAGAAAGGGGATTTATGGGACTTTGAAAGTGGTGTGGTTGTTGGTGCAAAAAGGGGAGGTCTGAATATTTCAGAAAGTGATTATCTTTTTCACATGCAATCATCTCTCAGACTTACAGGGAATGATCTGACAAAAATATATCCAGTGAAAAACAGTTTAAACCGATGGACTACCCCTCCTGTCAGATAAAACAGGAAAATGAGGCTACTGTTCACACAGACATACCAAAAATGGAATATAACAGATTGGAAAAACATTGCCTGCTCCAATAAGTCTCAATTCCAGCAGTAACATTCAGATGATAGGGTCGGAATTTATCATAACTGAGCTAAAAGGCATGGATCCATCGGGACTTGTATCAACAGTTCAGGCCCACTTTGGGCCCCTTACCAACTGAGCATTGTTTCATGCAGGATAAAGCACCATGTCACAAAGCTTGGATCAAACTGGTTTCTTGAAGATAATTCTTTTACTTTTTTTCCTGTGGCCTCCACAGTAACCAGTTCTTAGTCCAATAGAAGCACCTTTTGATGTGATGGAATGGGATATTTGCATCATTAATGTACAGCTGTAAGTCTGTTGCTTTAGCTCTGATTTGTTCTTTTAAAAAACTAATACCTCAGTTTCTGGCAGAAACATTGCTTTTTTTGGACCACTGTTCTCTCCGGGTTTGAATGTTGTGCAGCTGAAAGGATTTTTGCTAATACCTTCTTAGTTTTGGGTATTTGTTATGATGCATCACCATAGCAACAGGCTAGTTTACAACCAGGAGCAGCCAAGTAACATCACAAAAGCTCAAATAATATCTCTGTTGCCGCCACAAATCTCAGATGAAAAGGAGGAGCCATGGGTCTAGAGCAGGAGTAAAGATGAGCTAGAAGGAGGAAGTTCAACCATCTCTTCCATCGATCATAGTGGGCAATGATAGATCGTTGACAAACAAGTTAGATGCTGTGGAACCACTGAAGATTAGTGTGAAAAGGATTCTTCATGAAATGAAGAACATTACAGACAACCCTTTGCATCCTCTTCGTCAGACTGTTATCCAACAACAGTGTCTTCAGTGAGTTTTTTTCAGATCTGTAGGCAAGGCAAGGCAATTTTATTTGTATAGCACACTTTCAACAGCAGGGTAATTCAAGGTGCTTTACATGATTTGGTGATTTAAAAGAAACACATAAAAGAAACACACATTACACATGATACACAATAAAGCAAGAGAAAAAAAAAAGCAAGAGAGCATGAACACATTTCATACATATAACATCAAGCATTTACTCAAAGGCAATTCTAAACAGATGGGTTTTTAGTCTCGATTTAAAGCAGTTCAGAGTTTCAGCAGCTCTACACTCGTCAGGAAGTCCGTTCCAGATAAGGGGAGCATAGAAACTGAAAGCTGCTTCTCCATGTTTAGTTCTGAGTCTAGGGATGTTTAGTAGGCTAGAGTTGGAGGACCTGAGTGGTCTTGGTGGTTGGTACCATGACAACAGGTCTTCAACATATTTTGGTGCTAAGCCATGTAATGATTTATAAACTAGTAAAAGTATTTTAAAGTCTATTCTCTGAGCTACAGGGAGCCAGTGTAAGGACTTTAGAACTGGGGTGATGTGCTCTACTTTCCTGGTTCTAGTGAGGACGCGAGCGGCAGCGTTCTGGATCAGCTGCAGCTGTCTGATTGACTTTTTAGGCAGACCTGTGAAGATGCTGTTGCAGTAATCAATCCGACTAAAGATAAACGCATGGATGAGTTTTTCTAGGTCGTGTTGCAAAATCAGTCCTTTAATCCTAGAGATGTTCTTCAGGTGATAGAACGCTGACCTTGTTATTGCCTTTATGTGACCCTGGAGGTTCAGGTCTGAGTCCATTACTACACCTAGGTTACGAACCTGATCAGTAGTTTCTAGCTGCATTAATTGAAGCTGTGTGCTGACTCTTGATCGTTCCTCCTTGGGTCCAAAAATAATCACTTCAGTTTTGTTTCTATTCAGCTGGAGAAAGTTATGGCACATCCATCCATTTATTTGGTCAATGCATTGATTTAGGGTTTGAATGGGTTCAGAGTCACCTGGTGATATTGTAATGTAGAGCTGAGTGTCATCTGCGTAGTTATGGTAGCTAATGTTATTGGTTGCTATAATCTTGCCTAGTGGGAGCATGTAGATATTAAATAAGAGGGGCCCCAGTATGGAGCCCTGGGGGACCCCACATGTGATTTCTGTTCGTTCTGATGAAAAGTTTCCTATTGAAACATAGAAGTCCCTGTTCTTTAGGTAAGACTCGGACCAGCCAAGTACTGTACCAGAGAGTCCGACCCAGCTCTCCAGTCGTTCCAATAAAATATCATGATCAACAGTGTCAAATGCTGCACTGAGGTCCAACAGAACCAGCACTGTGGTTCTTCCACAGTGCTGGTCTGTACCGGTCTGTAGTAACACAGACCGGTACAAGAGATCATCCCTGTCCACAGCCATCAGCATCTACAACAACTCTGTGAAGACAATTGGACAGTATGAGTATTTTCGAATTGAATTGACAAATCTGCAGCAGCATCCGTTCAATATGGGCCAACAAATCCACAGAAAAGGTGTACTTAATAAAGTGACTTAAACACATTTTAAGCAAAAGTTAGAAAGTATTTCCAGGTAACTAGAATGATGATACAGAGCGTATTTATTGCAGACAATACAGTATTTGTGACATAGGCAGGAAAGAGACTAAAGTACGTTTCTACCAAGGTTGTTCCCTGCACCAAAACCAACATGAAGATGCCTCAAGATAAATGAAACTTGTTGGTGTAAACATTCTTATTTGCGTGTCACCCAGAATGTTATTGCATTTCCACAATCTTTGCTTTGGATTACAAACTTTATGCCTGGCTTGTCTCCAGTTACTGGCATGATATATTGCGAGTAGACCAGGCAACACAATCTGTTCCGGTAAGGCACATGAACTGTAAACACTGGTGTTTCAATTGATTAAAGGAGAAACAAAACTCCTACTGTATTACTATGACTTAAATGTGATGCTTTGCAAAAAAGCAGCTTTTTATTTCAATTGAAACCATTAGGGCTAAGAAATAAATGTTGACTTAAGATTTTGTGTTTTTAAACCTGATGTTGCATTAGTTTGTTGTGCATCTTCTCATGACATATGCAGTTCCTTAATGTTTCTACCCTGAAAGAAAATTGTAATAAAACATCTTTGAGTTTATGTGAAAGTGACATTTGTCAAAGTGCAAACAAAGTGTAAATGGCTCCCATTTGGAAAGATGTCCTAATTGCCACTTAAACAGAGTGGAAAAAACCCTGTTTAATGACTCAATAAAAGCCTCATCTGACTAACAAGGTCGTCCACTGCATCATTCAGGTGTTTTTTGTTGTGTGAAGGTTTTCAAAACGGCACGATTCAACATATTGGCACAAGGTCTCGGTTTAATTTTTATTATGCTTGTTTTCAGTCCAAACAAAAAATTGACGTGAAATACATTTTATGTAATCAAGGCTAACCAAGAAACAGATTCGCTTTACAAATAAAGATATTACAACCACCGTTTGTTGTGTAGAGGAGGAAAAAAATGGTCTTTTAAGAAGGGGGCTCTGTATACTTGATACTTGTCACACTACAGCTGTCGGGAGGCCAAGGCAGAGTAACAGAGTCAATGTGTTGCAACATTTCTGACACATTCGAGGTAATTTACTGCAACCGGTAAGGAACAGCTTATTAGACACACAGAGCAAAGGGACAGTGGCCAAACAGGCTGAGTTCATAATAAAATTGCATCAATATCTGACAGGGGCAGAGGCCGGTTACCAAACCATGTAACAAAACAAATTGTTTTAATTTTATTTAAACATTATGCATGGTGGGGCTCTCTCTTCCTTCAGAAAGCTGTGTATTTGAAGGAACGGGGCAGAGTCCTTGTGTGACCAAGAAAACCAGTCCTGATTATAAAAAAACAAAGCTTGAATAAATTGGCAACAGAGAGAAACCGTTTCGTAGTCCTCTCAATAAATAAACACACTTTTTTTACTTGACAGACGCAAGTCTACAGACTGACTGAGACTTTAGCAATGTGGCTATAATTACAAAGTGGATGAAAAGGGCCCACAAAAGAGAATTATCAAGTTTTGCCATGGATTTTGAATGAGTTCAGGGCTGGACTCTGACTGGTCCACTTTAACACATAGATATGCTTTAATACTGTAAATCCCTTTATTGTAGCTCAGGGTGTATGTTCAAGGTTGTTATCCCACTGAAAAGTGAAGCCTTGCCCTAACCTTTAGTCTTTTCAAGTTGTATCCCCCTGCATTTACCTCCATCTTTCTTGTCATAAACTCTTACCAGATTACCCGGCCCTGCTGAGGGGGAAAAAAGGATCTCCACAACATAATTTATGGTGTAGGTGGATAAGAATAATCTATTAAAGCTAATAATCTACGTGATTTTGTGGTTGAATGCCTCCCTTTTATAAAACCCGTTTGGCCAGGATGTATTATAAGAGGAGTTACTTTCTCTAACCTGTTTGCGAGGGCTTTGCAGATTATTTTAAGATCAACATTAATTAGGGATATGGGACTATAGGTGGTAGGAAAAACTGTCTTTACTTGATTTTAATAGTCTAATGTAGGCGTTCTTTGGTTTCCTGCAATATTCTGTGGAATGATGGGAAAATAGCATCTCCACCAACATAATTTATGGTGTATGTGGAATGTTTGGAGTATTGGTGTTCTGAAAAAGTGTTTTTTACAGCGACAACCCAAATTAGAATTGTCTTAACATCAAAACAAGTTTAAAAATATTAAAAATAAAAGTAAATAAATGTCAAGCAGTAAAGGGTTAAATCTTTAATAAGTATAAAGCAAAAACGACAGTACTGTAACTTAATGAACCCTAAAAAACAATACTTTTTCCATTACAGCAATGAATCCTAAATCATTCAAAGTTCATTTTATCGATTTTCCCCTTTAAAACATCACAGTCAACAAAAAAAGCCTAATTCAAACCTGATAGAGAAACAGAGCAGTTTTGACAAAAAGAGGAAAACTGTTGTGCTGTGCTGTAAACTCATTACATCTTCAAATAACAGTGAGTTATAAAAATAAAACAATTTAAATGCTTTTATATGACAAACAACCATGTTGCAATCTTGAAATAACTGAATCAGAACCTTACTTCATTAAAGACTCAATTTGGCAACGCATACGCTCAAATATTTCTCTGTATTTGCATCTAGATGTCTTTAAACACAGTAAGGCTATAAAACACACAGGCAAAGGCATTTGTTAGTGTTCAATACTCTGAAGTGGTCATTTTCCTCTCCATATCGTCATCCCTCCCCCGCCCATTTACTTTCTGGTTTCAGTCAGGCACACAACCAAGTACTGTGACGACCGGCGTTATCCACAAGCAAACCCCATGAACGGAGCAACTGAATTACACTTAGGGTCATCACGATTTCCATAACAGCTGGTGAAAGGTTTGAAGAGACCAAACATATACAATTACCAGATGATAAAAGGATGCCGGTTTATCTTCCATATGAAAAAACTGAAGTTCTCATGAGTGCAAAGATCTAAAGCTACAAAATACCTCATTTAAATCTTTTATAGATGGGGTGAATAAACTAATATTGCTTTTCTTATTCTTGTAAGATATAATCCTCAAGATTTCAGTTTAAACATCTGATTGCAAAACAAAAAACAATCAGAAGATCTGTTTCCGCATAGGGTCAGTGACACTGATTGGAAACTGTCAAGTGGTTGTAGTTTCCACCTCAAAATTAAACATTTCCCGTCTTCGAGTGTGAGGGACAATTCTCGTTGCAAAGGTCATCACTAAAACCTCATGTTGGACTTGTAAGGCTTTTCAAAAAGCAGAGAGCCATGACACCGAAGCAATACAAGTGAGAAATTTTAGAATATTTTTATGCAGCTCATCTTTTTTTCAATTTTGTCAGATTAAAATTCCTCCCGATTCAACATTTCCAATGAACCTGTCCAGGCAGAACTTTATTGTGGAGCGTCTTACACAGGTTTAACATTTTAGGAATCTTTCCAGCTCTTTGAAGATTCCTTTTTTTGTGTGAATGTATCAAAGATTTATCAGGAGACAAAGAGCAGAAAGATGGAAAACACAACATGAAGCGCAGCATTTCTCTACAAGGCAACAAAAAAGAAGAAAAAAAAAGCTATAAAATGCAATTTTTACTCAAAAGCATACCGAGGTTATAATAAAAATTATTTAAAAATAACATAACTTGACTTTTTTTTAACCAGAGCTGTAGTGCCCTCTACATTTATTGGCACCGCGTGTAAAGGTTTGTAAAAAAACGAATATTAATATTAAGTGTTAAATTCTAAAATTCAAATATTTTGAAAAATCCAAACTTTAGTTTGAGTTCATTTATTTATTCAGAGGGTGAAAAGAGTCCTATAGGTAAAATACATAATACCACCAGCACAGTAATTATAGGCAAGCCTAACAATTTTGTTTTATAGATATGTTATTTAAGACCTTTTTTAATAAGTCATGACTTTCTTCTTCCTGTTTCTTTTAAAAATTGGGAAGACAAGAGAACATGCAGTTTAAATAATTAGAAGTTACTAGAAAATGTATAACACCTCTGTCCAAACACAGGGAAGGACGATGGTGAGACATGAAGTCAATCTAAGTAGCTGGTTGTTAAAAACTCAAACCAAAAGCTTTTATTAAGCTACAACAGAGAGATGAATTTATTTTACACATGCATCTTTACTGGATGTGCCAATAAATATGGAGAGCACTGCTTATGAAAAAGTATCACTTCTAAGTCAAACTAAGCTTTAATTTGAGGGATTATAACTTAAACCAATCATTTCGGTTATTGCTTCTGTTTTAGGATGATTGCTTGCACGTTTTACATAAAAAAAGGATCTAAATCTCATCACACAAGATTTGTTCTACCTTTATGGCATTCTAAAAATGAGGTGGAGATTTGTGCAGGAAAATATGCATACACTTCCTCTTAAAACACTCCTGAACAAGGCTGCAACATCCTCACTTCAAAAATAATGTAAACCAGTGACAACCTGCAGTGTTGCATTAAGGCAATAAATAGGAATATCTTTAAAAATATCAGATGTGCCACTTGCTAAAAGGACCGCTCTAAGGCAGCATTCAGGAGAAGATTATCACAAAGACTCTAAAACACCAAATTAAGTAGGTGAATTTATGATTGCTTACAGGAAGACGAATCCAGGACTTCATCTCAATACCTGGATCACGCTGGTCATCAGTTCACGTGATTTAATCTCAAAAAGAAGGAAATGATCCGACACAGAGCAGCGAACAGAGCTCAGTTTTCTGGTGGGATTTTTCTAACTCCAAGTGCTTCTCATCTTTCAGCTGATTCTTGTTCTCAGTGCAGCCTTATTGTGGAGATACATCTCATTAATCTTATTCAGCACCAAGAGGGAAATTATAAGAAGAACGTTAATGTGAAGGAAACTAAAAGTGTACGACAGAACACCGAGAATATCCCAACTTCAAGAAATAGCCACCGTTCAGAATGGGAAGAAAAACAACGACGCTTAAAATGAGTTCGTTTCCAGGTCACAGGTGATTTCATCTTAGCTTCCAGCTTTCATACGATGTACTGGTAGACATCCGCCTTGCCGTGGTCCGGCGTCGCAAATGGGCTGAGCCAGGCTATAGAGAAGGGGTGGCCGAACACCACCTTCAGGTTCATCCATTTGGACCTCTTGGCCCATCTCCTCTCTTCCTTCTTTAGCTGCTCGATGCCCTGCAGAGGTAAAGCAAACACTCTGAATTAAATGTGCAAATAATTAAAAAAAGAAGCAAGGAATTTAATCATGTTTTAGTTCTTTGTTTTTCTCCCATGGGGTGTAGGTGACTCACTGAAAAACACACCGAACTGCAGACTGCTTTACCCTGAAATTGCCTGAGACAGATGATCTTAGTAATGAATATTACAGCACTGTGAGTCATGCGCGTGGGTGGTAAGAGCAGAAAATGTACTGAAGTCAACCTTTCAGAGGGCTGGAAGTGGATTACCTGCTTCCCACTGAGCTGAAGTCTGTGTTTCTCTTTTTTTCCCTCTTGAGAAATTATAAAAACTAAATATAAGCTGAAGGAGCCCAACGTCAGGGCCACGTCACTCTGAGCAAAGGCAGCCCAGGATAATCATCGGCTCTATATAAAAGATGAGTCAATGGATGAGAACGAAGTGCAATCAGAGGGAGTAGGTGGGAGAAAAGGGTTCATTGGGTTCATTTCCCATACCAGTAAAACCAGTTTCCAAGGAAATCTGCCATCTTCTCATATTACAAATACAATTAGGGAGCTCATCCCCTCAGCAGCAACAAAAGGGCCTGATTCCACCTTCTTACCAGATACCACAGGGTGGAAAAGTTTCTCCATCACATATGTAGACTGATGCTCAATGGCAAATATTATGTTGGTGTAGATTCTCAGTCATCCAGGACAGGATATTCTTGAGAGTTTAAATGAAGGCAACTGGACTTTTCTTGTTGTCTTGAAAACATTTGGTCTCTCCTCCAAGAGGCTTCTTCAGTTCTGATAACTGGATTGGGAGTATCAGATTTATAAGTCTAAGGTTAAGGCTCACTAATGGGGCTATCGTTATACCTAACGAGGCTATCAGGGTTGCATAAGCTTCTAAGCACTAAGCAATCTTGGTGATGTAAGAGTCGTTAACAGTGAAATGACCCCGGTTATGAAACTATTCGCTCTTTTGGTCACTTCTTGGGTAGGCGACTCAAGGCTGCTTTGTATGCGTTTGAAAGGGGGAATCTCAAACCACCTCCTCTGTTCAAGGTTGGTTTCAGATGTTTTACATAGACGGCTTCTTTCACTCCTCTCTCAAACCATTATGACATATGAAACCAACCTTGAACAGAGGAGTTGGTTTGAGATTCCCCCTTTCAAACAGATACAAAGCAGCCTTGAGTCGCCATTCCCAAGAAGTGACCAAAACAGCGCATAGTTACATAACCGGGGTCGTTTCACTGTTAACGATGGCATTTATTTCACTTAACGACAGGGAGGAAAAACACTGAGGCAGCCTCTAAATAAAATAAAGCCAATGTGTTGTTAGGATGAAGCTTGGTATTAACAGTATCCAGCCATCCAATTTATAAATCCAAATTATTCATTCATCCAATATATCTATTCATTCTAATCCAACCATTCATCCATTACATTTAACATGAGAGCTACATTCACCCAATCCAATTCACAAATGGGCATTCATTAATACACCCTGGAATGACACTCAGAATGCTCCATTTAATGCATCAATCTATCCAACAACTTCATCCATCCATCCTTTTGTAAGCCAATCCATTTCAAGATTGCCATCAGGTGTCCAGCAGGAATCCTGATCAGACACCTGAACAACCCTCAACTGTCTCTTCTCAGTCTAGAGGAGGACTGTCTCTACTCTTCACACATGATGAAACTCTGCAGCTTGACTTATTTCACCCACTCAATCCCAGGTTCATCTGGTTTTGGTCATAATGTACATCTCATGACCACATGTAAGAATAAAACAGTTTTTTTTTTACCACAACAGCCTGGGGTAACAGCCTCATTACTGAGGACAAAAATAAAATCTACCATTTCCACTTCGACCCCCTTATCACTTGTAAACATTACAGACACAGAGATGCTTGAACCCCTTTGGGTTCTCTTTGTACCTCAGTTTAAGTTCTGCTATAAATAAACTCAAGAATGGAGGGTATGATAGAGAAAAGAAACTGCTCCAGCTCAGCTGAGCCCTTTGTTTGTGTTACTTGCAGGAATGTTAAGGCAACTGGAGTTTTCTTGTTGCCTTCATTTAAACTCTTAAGAATATCATGTCCTGGATAACTGAGAATCAACACCATTGATTAGAGACTTCAACTGTCTGCAATCTTCCCTTCAGCTGTTTATCCAAAAAAATCCAACTAAAGAAATTCATGATGGAAGCACCTGTAAAATTTAAGTAAAACTATGACAAATACAGAACATTTCCTGTAATAAACATGGCCAGAGTTTTAAAGACCTGATAGTCATAAAGAAAAACCACATGATGATAAAAATAAAAAAAAGACACAGCTGCACCTCGAACTCTCATATATTTTTTCGCCAGGCTGATCCAAGTGGATGGATGAGGTCACTCACCGTCTCGTCAGAACAGATGGAGTGGACCTGAGTCCCGAACATGACCGCAGTGAAGATCAGGAAGAGCAGACCCTCAAAGCAGAGGAGGATGAGGAGGATGACTGTTGCCGGTGGAGAGAAGTTGCTGCACTCTGAGACAAAATGAGAGTTTCTATCACCTTAAAGCCAGTGGAACATCCCATTAGAACTGTGTATTGGTAAGTTTTACACTTTAAAAAGTTTCTTTCTTTGTTTAAATTGAAAATCTGAAACCCCCATAATATTAGATTTACGATTCGCACAGGGAAAACAAAGCTTCAAACGTCTCTGTCAAGTTTACTTAAAGGTACATTTTCAATTTAGAAAATAAAACCTCTTGCTTAGATAAACAATCTCAGTCCCCAAACTGCTGATTCCTACTATTACAAAAAGATACATGCGTTACATTTAAGGTGGAAAGTGTCTTCCAATCATTTTTTTAATAACTCAGCAGTTCCATAATTTATTCAAGGAGGACATGTAAACGAGCAACACACAGATCAAAGTGAGAACCTGATGCTATGTCAGATTTGCCTGCTTTATCCCTTTCAAGCATTTGTTTTCGTCTGGAGCAAGAGGTCGCCAGCACCAAATGACAAATCATTTGTGGCATGAAAAAAAAATATTGAAAAGATATTGCAGGTAAACATCAGCAGGAGAAAAGCTGTAGATGATCTATAGAGACTGAGCAAAGAAAAAAAGTCACAGGCATTTTTCTCTGTATGCTTCAGCCTTGTGAGAAATTACAGGAAACGACTAGGAGCTGTTTTAAACGCACGAGTGCGGCAGCAGTAGCATGTTTACCCACAGATTTAATTAACTCAAATTAAAGAGAGGATTTTTATACATGTATGCTGCCTAAAGTAAAGGATGACTTTATTTAAGGCGCTTTCACGCATTATGCTGTTGGTATAAAACAAATAAAAGAAGAACGAGGAAAGGAGATCATATTACTCGTTCACACAGTCGGATACTTACTTGACCAGTCTTTTTCAAAGCAGAAAATGAAGTGGAAGGCTGCCATGACTAATGTGTGTAAGGAAATTAGTGCAATGTACATCTGAAAACAAAGAGATTTAATGTGAATGTTGGTAACAGGATCAATAAAAGTTTCTTTCGATTTATTTAATTCCCCCCCCCCCAAAAGACTCACCGTAAAGAGCACAAAGTATTTCTGGTTGTTCTCTCCAACACAGTTGTTTACCCAGGGACAGTGGTGGTCCATCTTCTTGATGCAACGTTTACACACACTGTGGAGAAATAAATACAACAAAGCAGTGAGGAGGCTATGAAATGCATCATTCTGAATGTATAGCATATTTACAGCACATATAAACACAACTCATGTAAGCAAACAGAAATCACGTATTTTTTCCACCTCCTGAAATGTATTCATGTGACTTTACTGTATTACATGTATGAAAACTTTTGATTCAGACATGAAAAGCAAAAAATTTACTTTTTCTACCTATTCTTTTTACAAAGCGCCTCGTCAGAGGATAATATCATTAGAGGAAAATGTATTTCCTAAAAACACACAACGTCCATGAACTCACATTTTTACCTCTGAAACACTTAAAACTAAAATTGAATTACTCTGGTGTTTTTGCACTTTTCATGCTTGGATATCCCAGAGCAGCACACACCAACAGCCACAGAGGGAATCCCCATTACCAAACTGCAGAGTCTGCAGAGAAATGTTGCTCAAGCAGTCGTAAAAAGAGTAAAGAAAACACACACAGGAGGGTGGCGGGAGAATCGGTGCAGGGACAAACACCCGGGAAGAGAATAGATCCCAATGGGACGACAGCAGCAGATTTCAGCAGCTTGAATTATGCAGTGCGCAGTTAGAAACAGTCCTGCTGTACCTGCAGTGGTGCGCTCTGTCAGGCTTGATGCTGCAGCACTTTGGACACTTGTACACCACCTGTCCCGGTTTGAGCTGCAGACTTTCGATGAATTCTTTGGTTGCATTCCCTTTGGGCACCGCTCCCTGTGAGACAGGAGAGGAAAGGAAAAACAAAAAGCAATTTAGCTGAATTGCCAAATGAAATATCAAAGTTGCTCATTTGTAAATATAAACTACGTGTATAAATATTTTCATTAAAAAAAATAAACCAGCTATATTGTTTTTTTCAAGGAGTGTTTCTGATTAAACAAACTGCTTCAGTCTCAACAGGAGAAGATATAATCTTAATTTTTTGTACCGAAGAGCACCAAAAATATGCGTGCAAGAAATAGCATAATCTGATTTTTGATATAAAGAGAATGATGTGTAATCCAGTAGATGTCGCATAGTAAATCTAAAAGATCTGGTTGTTAAAAAAAAAAAAATGCTGTTTTAGGGCCTCTGTTGTCAAAGCACAGGTTTGAACTGTTTTTCTCCCCACCTTAATATACATTTTTCAAATTAGAGACCAGGACTGACTTGACACAAAAGCAAACCAAAAATAATATGATGGCCGTTTTTTCATGACTGAAGGCAAGCTATAATGATGAGTATCAAATTAAGACAACAATAAAAACCTACAATGTCATTATAGAGGTTTAAATGTTTTTAAAAATGCAGTGGGTGGAGTATTCAAAAGTTCCAAGAGGTAAATGCAGTATAAAAGGCAGTAATTTTAAATATGGCAAGCCAAATTGTCATATATTAGTATGCAAGTAGTTTATTTCATGATGTATATATTTTTTTTTTTTCTTTCAAATCCTGATATATTCTTGATATCAGGCATCAAATTTGCTTACTAGTTTTAAAACCTCATAATTAATTAACTAATGGCAATAAATACACCATAAGGGAACTTCAGCCATTAATATACCACTAGGTTATTAATACAGATACATCAATGAGTAGTAAATCTAAATTGGCAGGTCAAATACTGAAAATCAGATTTTTTTTACTCATTAAATGCAGAGGTGTCAAAAGATTCACATTCAATACTCAAGTAGAAGTATAGATACTAGGGTTTAATAAGTTCAAGTCAAGTTTTTTACTCAAGTAAAAAAGTACTGGATTCAAAACTACTTAAAGTATAAAAGTAATGTAATCTAAAAAATAACATTAAAGAATAAAGTTTAAGCCACCTCCCAAAAATAAAATCATTTTTAAGTCATAAGGTGTGACCTACACACACAGTTTGATTTTTTTTTTTTTATATTTTGTTTTTATTTTTAATTAGTTTTACCTCATTAAGATAGAAAGATGAGTCAAGATAGATCAATATCTATACAGTTTTCTTTCCTTCTGTGTCACAAGATGTATAAAATATGAAGCATATACATATAAATACATTAAATAAAAAAATAGTATCAAAAGTCTTACAACCTCCGCAGAGACAAAATTGTGCAGACTACTGCAATCTCTAATGACCCCCTTGGGGCTCACGGCCCTCAGGTTGGGAACCACTGTTCTAGAGGCTGAATCCGCGCTCCGCTGCCACACTAGAGACTGGAATTAAGCCCGACTTCAGGCAAAGTTTGGAAATCAGGCAACATTTCTATGACTAAAGTGCTCAGAAGTCGGAAAGACTCTCTGAATCCAGCTTCCTATCGCTTCAAAACAGGTGTAATGAGGCTATTTTTAAAATGTATGGAGTAGAAAGTACAGATAATTGTGTGAAAATAGAAGTAAAAAATAGGCCCATATATAAATTACTCCAGTCAAGTATGAATACATAAAATTTCTACTTTAGTAAGGTAATGAAGTATTTGCACTTCGTTACTTGACACCTTTGATTAAATGCATCAAAACTAAAAACTCCCACAATATTTGGCACAAAAAAAAAAACTTTCTTTTGAGTTGTATTCATTCTTACTGCCCCCATAAAAGAACCTGCAGTACTACTTTTCTTTGGAATCCACCGGTGAGGTCTCACAATTATCCATAAATTTAAATGTTACACATTTTATACAATACATTTTTTCATCTGATGTTGGACAACCAAATTAACTGAAAAATTAATTATGTCTTTTCTACATTCACAATTGAGACTATTATTCTGAAGATATAGCACTATTTAGGGCACTAATTAGTTAATATTGGATGAAATCTATCTTTTAAAGTGAAGCTACTAGAGAAGTTATACCCCACCAGTAAGGGAGGGTTACTTCTTTGGCATTTTTTTGTGAAAGCATCTTCCTGTTTAAAATTAGTGAAAAGAAACCTGACATTTGACCTTTGCTGGAATGCGAGTTCTATTTAGGACTCGACTACATTTCACCCTTCATAAATAATGACCCATTTAATCCTAAGAAACCTAAAAACACTGACTGTTTCCTTAATATACTCTTCCCTGCAAAGTAAAACTACATCCCTAAACAAACTGCATGATTTCCTCACCCATGTATGTATGTAACATATTTTTAGACTGTAGAACACCACACGCCAACATCTACTTAATCTCATCTGAAAAGAAGAAACATTTTTATATCTAGGTAATTTAAACTAAATTAAGGTTAAGGCTGCTAAATACCAGCACCACAGGCAGAAAAGAACAATTGTATATTTAAATCAGGCTCGACCCAAAGCCTGAGACTAACAATAAAATAATAAAGTTCACAGGCTTGCACTCTTCCCCCAACTGAAAAGACATATGTTTCCAAATATATACAGTTCTAATAAGTAGACTCAATACACGAGTCCTTACTGACCGGGTCTGTGCACATCGCCTTGGCGTGAGAAGCGAGAGCGAGGAAGGCGAGGCCATTAAAGATCACCCCGTTAAAGAGGCTGTAGGCCACGTTTTTGGCTGGCAGGAGCAGGACGAACATCACCACAAACTCTGCGTAGAAGACCAGCAGCCAGGTGATGATGCCGCACACAATGCCACAGCTGTCCCGGATAAACCACATGGTGCCTGAGTTGCCGTGCGGAGGAGGAGGGGCGCAGTGCTCGGGCTTCAGGTAGCCAGCATGCCGCTCGATGTCTCTGGTGCGGTGCGCCGGGCTCTTCATCCTACAACCCCCGTGGCTCCAATCTCATACTGCAAGGAGACAGATGGAGGAGGAGGGATGCAGAAGAGGAAAGTGACAATCAGGTGGAATCTACAGAACATTGGTACAAGCATTAACGTATTTTAACAATAAACGATCTGCTGTTTAAAGGTTTGCATACATTTTTCATGTCAAAATTAAAGTATTTTAACAATAAATGACCTGCTGTTTAAAGGTTTGCATACATTTTTCTGTTTAAGGGTTCGCATACATTTTTCTGTTTAAGGGTTCGCATACATTTTTCATGTATAAAATTAAAGTATTTTAACAATAAATGACCTGTTGTTTAAAGGTTTGCATACATTTTTCTGTTTAAAGGTTTGCATACATTTTTCTGTTTAAGGGTTCGCATACATTTTTCATGTATAAAATTAAAATAAAATAAAAATTCAACACCAATTTCCAGAGTTCTCTGTAGTTTCTATTGACACAAACATCCACTGTGAGTTTATGGTAGATACTTCTGGTGAGGTTTTAAATCTAGAACCTGACAAAAACAAGGGACAGACAGACGGAGAGCTGGAAGGACAAATGGGAAGAAAAAAGAAAGACAAGATGGACACATTAAGGAAAAGAAGGCTGATCAGACAAATAACTGAATGGACACTGAAACAGATGAATGGATAAACATGACTAGACAGATGGATGAACAGATAGGTGGAGGGTCAAGTAGATGGACGGATGGTAAACTGGCGCACAAATGCAATGAAACAGATGGATGGTGAACAACGGCGCAGGCAATGTCTGGGCAGGTATTTTTGAAAAGATAGAAAAGTATGGGAACAATATTTGTACTTTTTTTTTTTTAAACGATGGGATCCCGTTTTCTGTTCACCTAAAAGGTCTACGACTTGTCATTAAAACTGCGGGTTTGGGTGGCCACCATGCAGCGTTAAAATGAACTTAAAACTACATCTTAGCCTTCTGAGTCGTGATCAAATCGAATTGTTAAGTGCTTATAGATTCCCAACACAACTAACTGCTGATACTTCATTAGAAACAACTAGCCCACATGGGGATCCGAAACTAAATCAATAAAAAAAGGGTGATACATAAAATCCTCAAATAATGTACACAAAATTACACAACATATCAGATTACATTATTTTTATATATCCGTAATTCTGTAAAACACCCAACTACCAAGAGAAATAAACTGATATGCATGGTTAAAGTACAAAGGCCTATCAGTCTGCTAAATCTACCAATCTGTATTTCTCCTCCCCAAAAGCACCACTTGGATGTAAATAAAAGGCCAAAATGCAGAAGAAAGACATTGCCATTTCATGCCGTCCCTTTTTACACAATTTAGAAGCAACTCACTCAATTATGTTTTACCAGAAGCACGAGTTTCCTTAAGGTTAATATAAATTATTTACTCTATCAAGGCTTTTCTCAACTTAAAATTAAGACTGACAACCCAAACTTAAAAATACCCTAAACACTTCAAAAGTGACTGAAGGTGACTGGTCAATCAGGAAGCATTTGTAACCATCAACAAAGTTAATGGTTTATTGAGTTTTCCCAGCGAGGGGATGCCTTAACAAGAGAGGGCGCCGTCACAGAAACTGAAACTCCTCCAACTTGTCGAGCTGAAAGGACCCGAAGCAAAAGGGACCAAAGTTAGAGGAGTTTCCTGGATTCCAGATTCATACTGCGGCGTGAGGGTTTCTAAAACTGCTCACAGCAAATTTAGATACTCTTCAATAATGTATGGGCATGTTTGACAGAGCGGCGTGATGATGGCACCTGATGAGGACAGGCGGTATTAAACCCAGACAGAGGTCAAAACCTCAGTGGCAGTTCCTTAACGCCCTCATGTGGTTTCCCTTTAACCTCATCTGCAAACCAAAAACAATGGTTTGTGGATTGAACCTGCCAGTCCAGGTTTTCCTAAACGGTCAGCAAATTACTGTTTTATTGAAAACATTGCATGTTATTCACCACTTGGGAGTACTTTTGCCTTCCAGTGCAACTAAGAGATCCTGTGAACCTACAACACAAAAAGTTGATTTATTTCAACAATTCAATTCAAACTGTGAAAATAATCTTTTGTTTACATTAAATATACACATATTGGTACATCTGAATTGTTTACTCCCATTAACTTTGATTATTTCTTAATGTTAATAAAAAGCTTCTCAGATATTTTTAGTATTACAAAGTACCCATAAAAAATATCTTAAAACACCTAAATGTGGGCGTAGTGAAAAATATGTTGACATCCTGTACAGTAAATACACTTAAGGCATGACCTGGGCTGTTTTTGCACAAATTTCCTTCATCGGCGGAGTGTCGAATGAACAAATAGATAGATGGCTGAACAAAAAACTGCATGGAGGTATGAATTCATGGATAAATGAATGGACAAACAGATAGAAGTATGATCAAACTGTGAATTGATAGCTGGATGAAGAAGTAGACGGAAGGTATTATACATGGATGGATGAATTAAAATCTAAACATTTAAGAAAATAGGTTATGAGAAAAAGCATGGAAACACAAATATCCCAGTCTTATCCAGTGTAGGAGCCCATGGCAACAAACTCCACATGATATCCAGCTATTGATTCAACATGAACAACCATGCAAGTAAAAGTAAATAAAAAACAAACAGTGAAACACACATTTAGCTAAGGGCATTGGTAAACAGAATGATGTTCGTTAAAACAATTGCTGCAGAATCAATGTCCATTTGTTTACGTACTAAAGACCAAAACGGGCAACATTACACTATAATGTGTCACCTGAGTGGGACTCAAGCTAGCCTTTTCTGCTCTACTAAATGTTTGCGTGACAAAACTTAAACAGACAACATCACATCTTGTGAATGCGATGACTTTTCGTTTTTGAGAGATTTCAACCAGAACTTGAACCAGGAAGTTAACTCTGTCAGCGGGAGCAGAGCAGGGAGTCTGGTTTTCCATAACAATAGTTTATAGTTGGATATTTCTGAGCCTTTCCCCCCTCTAGCTTATAACAACTGACCTCTCGGTTTCTCTGCTTCTGTCAGTCTTTTCTTGTAGTTCTCTGCTTGTTTTTCAAGCTTTTGGAGAATGAATAGACGTCAAGCCCGGGGTCTCCGCTCCGCCGCGGCGTTTTGCTAGCTCAGTCCAAGCTAACCTCTCCGACGTCCGCACAGCTGCTGTCAGCGGCTCCGCTGCTCCCCGCTCTCTGTCGTCTCTGTTTCAGACCGCTGCTTGTGGGTTAATTTGTTACCCTAATATAGAAAAACGCTATTAAAAAAGCAGCTCCGCTCCGCGGCTTCCCTACACGGTAACATGCAGAGAGCTCTGCGGGGAAAGGAAGACAACAAATCGGATCCATCCAACCAGGAAGTCCGATGCACTCCTAAAAGGGCGTGTATGCCCTGAGTTTGGTCTGCCAGGTTGCTGTCACATTTTCAATGGAGGCTTGAAATCCTAGTTGTTCAATCAAATCAAGGAATTCTTTTGCGTTTACGTTATTTTGGATTTTTGGATTTTTCAATCAGTTTTGTTCCGCTCACAATTCTGACTTTCTTCTTGCAAGTTTGAAAAGTCAGAATTCCAACTTTTTTCCCACAATTCTGAGAAAAGGGTCAGAAGTCTAACTTTCTTCTCAGAATTGACTTTTTTTCTCACCATTTCACTTAAATCTTAGAATTCCAATGTTCTTCTGGCAATTCTGAGTTTTTTTCTCATCATTTTGACTTTGAGCTTGAATTTAGACTTTTTACTCAGAATTCAAAGAATTGAGTCAGAATTCCAACTTTTTTTAGTCCGATTTCAGATTTTTTCTGAATTCTAAGAGGTGACATTTTTTTTGCCACCTTATTGATTTGTTCTGTTTTGCATTTTGTCCCAGTTACTAGTGTCAGTTAATGAAAGCATTTTAGTATCAGACAAAAACAACCTGAGTAAATGCAAAAATGTTTTTGTTTTTTTAGGTGCCAATTTATTAAGAGGAAAAAAGCCAACAAAAAGTGTATCAAAAAGTCTGTTGTGGAGAGTGCATTTTCTTCTGTTGGGGGTAGCAACATCAGAGCTAGGGACTTAAAAACGCTCAACAACCTGATAAAGAAGACTGGTTCTGACCATTGTGGAACCTCTGGAGATGATGGTGCAAAGAAGGATTCTTCATAAAATCAAAAAAATAATAGAGAACCCTGAGCCTCCTCAGACAGAGAGACAGACAGACAAACATCCCCTGGCAAAAACATTAGCAAGTATTTCCAAACATTGGCTAAAGGTTACCAGAAAGCTGGAAGTGATTTGGTGAATATTCACCAAATGTTTAGCAGATGAAAAACATGAAAAGCTGTTCGTTCATGTATAATGAACGTCTACAAAATAAAGGACAGATGGATAATTACCTCCGCCAAGGAGAATATGTTTTTGCCAGGGTTTCTTTGTTAGTTAGTTAGTTAGTTAGTTAGTTAGTTAGCAATTTAACTCAAAATGTTATTAATAGATTTTGATTACATTTTCTGGAAATGTCCACAGCTGGACCAGAAACAAGTGATTACATTTTGGGGGTGATCAGGATCACCAGCTGACTTGGTGGAGGTCTGCGCTCTCCGAGTGCTTTTCTAGTTAATCATAACACCTACAACAAAGAGAAAAGGACTAATGTCCAGTGATTTTAATTATTTAATGAGTAACAAAACTGAAGCATGAACAGATGAAATCCCATAATGTGGGTACAAGATAGTGGTTTCCAAAGAACTGAAATCCTCAAAATTATCTACTGCAGGTAAAATATTTCCTGGACATAACTAATCAACTGAAGCCATTGCCAAAAACCCGTGAACTTTACCATAAAGCAAACAACTGTTTCCGACATGAAAGTAGAGAGAGAGCCTGGTGTGCGAGGACATACCAGACGGGAAGTTTGACTGAGAGGGAGTTTGTTTGTCAAACGAAAGATAGAGAAAAACAGTGAATGGTTAAAACCTTGCAATCTAATGGAGATAAGGATTGGATGGAAGAATGACATGTGAATTCTTTAATCTGCCGAAAGAAAGGACGACATTTGGAAGAGATGGCGAAAGCTAGAAGAGATATGAAAGCAATGGCGGGTAAGCTCAGCTGTGCGGTGAATGAGAAGGAGTGGGGCGATTTTGAAGAAAGTGGAAGTGATATGGAAATGAGTTTTGGACAGGAGCAGGTAAAGGAAAATAGAGCATATCATTGCGAAGGAAGTGAAAGTAGGAAACAAAGGAAAAGGACGTATAGTGATGAAGAAAGAAGTACAGAAGAAAGGAAAGAATTTAAAGTCATATTGAGGTTCAGAGAGGGAAATGGGGTTCAGGCTTTGAATCCAGTAAAGTTGACAACAGTATTGAAAAATCAACTAGGAGACATTAAACTTGCTGAAGTTCTGAGAGATGGAAACCTGCTAATAATGTGCAAAAGTAAAGAGCAGAGTGAGAAAGCTTGCAAAATGAAGGAAGTGGGAAAATGTAAGGTAATTAGTGCAAGTAAGGTGGGAATGGGAGAAAGAGGAGCAAAAGGGGTGACTTGGGGGATACCACTTGAAATGTCAATAGATGAAATAAAAGCCAATATAAAAGGTGGTAAGATAAAGGAGGCAAAACGACTGACAGTGTTTTAAAGAAGGAGTAAGAAGAGAAACTGGGAGTATCTTATTGGAATTTGAGGGAGAAAATCTACCTACAAAAGTGACTCTAGGGTACATAGCATACTCAGTGAGGGAATATATCCCAAAACCTTTAAGATGCTTTCAATGTCAAAGGTTTGGACATACTGCACCCATATGTAAAGGGAAAGTAAGATGTCCTAGATGTGGGGGGGACCATGAATATGAAAACTGTGGAAGAAAGATGCAACCAAATTGTTGTAATTGTGGAGGAGAGCACAGTGTGACATATGCAGGATGTCAGATAATGAAAAGGGAGATGCAAATACAACAAGTGAGAGTTAAAAACAAGACATCATATGCCGAAGCCATAAAAATGGTAGATCAAAGAATAGAGGACAGAAATGGAGGAGTAAGGGAAGAGTCTAACAATAGGAGGATTGGAGAAGAAGAAGGGAAAGTATGGGTGGATCTAAAAAAACTTGTTACATTCATAGCTGGAGTGATAAATGCAACAATGGAGACCAAATCAAAGACTGAAAGAATTCAAATCATTGTAAAAGCAGCAGTAAATCACATAGATATCAACGATTTAACATGGGAGGAAGTAAGAAGTAATCTAAGTTATCAAGCAAGTCAGGACATGGGAAATCCGGGGTAATAAATGTTGAGGATTTTACCATGGAATGCACGGAGTTTAATAGCTAATGGACAGGAATTTAAAAGATATATTGATCAATCAGATTTTAAACCTGACATTATATGTATTCAAGAGTCATGGCTAAAAGTAGGGGTTGATTTTAAACTTCATCAGTATATAGAAGTTAGGTGTGATAGATCAGGGGGAGTAGGTGGTGGGTGTGTGACATTTATTAATAATAATATTAATTGTAGAATTGTAGAGATAGGAAAAGAAGAAGAAGAATTTGTAATAGTGGAGGTATTTACAAATCAGGGAAAAATTATTGTAATAAATTATTATAATCCATGCAAAAGATTAGAAATTGAAAAAATAAGATTGAGAGTTGGGATTAATAGTAGACACGTATTTGTTTGCGGTGACTTTAATGCACATAGCATGGTGTGGGGGGGCAGGAAAACAGATATGAATGGGGAAATAATGGAACAAATTATGGAGGAGGCAAATTTGGTATGCATTAATGATGGGAGAGGAACTCGAATTGATGTATATACAGGTAAAATGTCAGCATTAGACATAACATTAGCATCTAGTGGTTTGGCAGGAATAAGTGAGTGGGAAGTACTAGAAGACACAATAGGAAGTGATCATTGTTTAATTCTTACAAAACTTTTTGAGACTAGAGGGATGATAATGGAAGGAAGGGAAGGGAGGTGGATTTTTAAAAGAGCTAAATGGGATCATTTTAGAAATAATTGTGAGAAATGGAGTTCAAAAGTAGTGATGTCAGATAAAGTAGAGGAAATAGAAGAAGCTTTTAGAAGTGTGATCATTGAAGCTGCAGAGTTGACAATACCAAAAACAAAAGGAAATACAAGGGAGAGGAAAAATGTACCATGGTGGTCTGAAACCTGTGAAAAAACAATTAAAGCAAGAAATAAAAGCTTAAAAATACTAAGGAAAACACATAATGTGGAACATTTACTAAAATATAAAAAGTTGCAAGCGGAGGTGAAGAGAGTTGTTAAAAAGGCAAAAAGGGAAAGTTGGAGAAATTTTTGTGGAAAGATTGGGAGAACTACTCCAATAAGCAATGTTTGATAAGAAAAATGAAAGGAATAAGGAGAGAATGGAATTACCCAGTGTTAAAAGTAGGAGATGAATTAGCTATAACTAATAAGGAGAAGGTAGAAGTGTTTGTTAAAACATTTGTTAAAATCCATAGTACAGATAACTTATCAGAAGAAAGAAGAGAAAGGAGAGAAGCCACTAGGAGAAAAAATGAAATAGAAGAGGGAGAATATGAGGAAGATAATATTAAAAGTACTATGGATATGCCTTTTTCTTTGTTTGAGTTAGAACGTGCGTTAGTAAAAACAGGTATGACAAGTCCAGGAAAAGATCAAGTATGTTATGTAATGCTAAAGAAATTAGGGAAACAAATGAAATTAAAATTATTGGAGATTTATAATATAATATGGGAAAAAGGAAAATTACCAAAAAATTGGAAAGAAGCAATTATTGTGCCAATAATTAAAGTAGGGAAAGAATCAAGTAGTCCAGATAGTTATAGACCTATTGCCTTAACATCTCATATAGGAAAAATAATGGAAAGGATGGTAGTGGACAGATTAACAGATTATTTGGAAAGAAATAAAAAGATATCACAATATCAAAGTGGATTTAGGAAAGGGAGAGGCACAATGGATGCAATTGTTTATTTAGAAACTGAAATTAGAAAATCATTCATTAATAAAGAGAGATTAGTAGCAGTCTTTTTTGACGTAGAAAAAGCATATGACATGGTGTGGAAGGAGGGATTGTTAATAAAACTGAAAAAATTTGGATTATGAGGAAGAATGTATAACTGGATTAAAGATTTTCTGAGCGAGTGAAGTATTCAAGTTAAAATAGGAAGTACACTTTCTAGGGGGTGTAAAGTAGAAAATGGCACTCCTCAAGGAAGTGTCATTAGCCCAATATTATTTTCTATTATGATAGATGATGTGTTTCAGAATGTGGGTAATGAGTTTGGTAAGGCATTATTTGCAGATGATAGCGCAATGTGGAAGAAAGGAAAAAATATAAAATATGTACAAAAGAAAATGCAGGAAGCAATTAAAATAGTGGAAAACTGGTCATATGAATGGGGTGTCAAATTTTCAGTGGTAAAAACTAAAAGTATGGTGTTTACAAAAAGCAAGAAAGTAATGGAGAACTTAACATTATACGGAAAAGACTTGGAGCAAGTAAATCATTTTAAATATTTAGGAGTTATATTTGATAAAAAATTAGTATGGAAAGATAATATAAATAAAATAGAGGAAAGATGTAAAAAAGTAATAAATATAATGAGATGTGTGAGAGGATATGAGTGGGGGGCTAGTGATCAGGCATTAAAATATATGTACAGTGCAATGATAAGATCAGTGATAGATTATGGGAGTATAGTTTATAGTTCAGCATCTAAAACAATAATGAAAAGGATTGAAGTCATACAAAGCCAAGCATTAAGAGTGTGTTGTGGAGCGATAAAAACTACATCTATTGTAGCAATACAGGTAGAAATGGGGGATATGCCAATTCAGCTTAGAATAAAACAGCTAGCTTTAAATTATTGGGCAAGTATACAAGGGTGTGAAGACAATGAACATATAGAAAAAGGGCACTGAGTCCATGTTGGGAAAATGAGAAAATAAAGAAGGAATATGGTAGCTGGAAAGTGCAAAAATGGGCAAAAGAGAGTAAAATCCAAGATAAAGTAGAAATTAAAAGTTTGTATATACAGAGAGAGAAACAGTGGAACATGTTTTATGTAATTGTATAAAATATGAGGAAAGTAGAAGAAAACTCAGGGACAAATTGAAAAACATAGGAGGTGGAGGGATAAATGTAAAGAATTTGTTAGATGGCGAAGAAAGGAAATATAAATTGATGATTGAGTATTTAAAACAAAGCGGTTTATTGAATCGAATTTAGTTTTTTTTTTACGCTCTTACTCCGACTCACACTCCAGCATAGTAGGTGGCGGAAATGCACCTAGACGTTAGAGGCCACCCGCCAATAAACAAGAAGAAGAAGAAGAAGACACGAAAGTAACGATTCTCTTTGGTGACACGACCAAAATGAATCGGATCACACAGAAGAGTTGTAAATCTCATCGCTGGGTGGCGGTAACGGAGGCTTGCAACCACGACCACGAAGAAGAACAGAGCACAGAAGAAGAGTGAGCAAAACAACATGGCAACAGTGCAAGTCAGCGAGGCTGAGAAAGTGTACATCCTACACGGAATAAGGGTAAGGGTTTTACCTCCTACGGGAACCGAGAAGGTGAACAGTTCGGCTCCGGGGCTGCCTGTATTCATATGCTTTCTGTGGTCCTGATCAGGATGATTTACGGGTGGATGGAAGAAGCTGCGAGGACTACAGACACATGGAAGTAGAGACAGATGTGGTGTCCAACACAGACGGATCCGCTAAAGTCACTCTGGTAAAGATAACTGCGCAGTTTCAGACCCTTATTCTCTGTACAAACAAGCCAATAGAACACATACATAATCCACATATCAGCTTGTGCAAACGCTTCCCGGCTTTATTAACTCAACTCCTTAATTGGATTGGAGCAAATTACACCGTGTCATTTTAACTCTGTTTAAAGGACACCCATGTCCAATTATACAGATTCCCAATTAGTCCAATTTATTCTATTCCTGTCATTCAGTCACATTCAGTTCCAGTTTAATGAGGTCCAATTAAGTCCTGATTATGTTACAGTACAAAGCCCATATATGCAAAATGTTCCACGTGTGTCTCAGATTGTCTCCCATTGATCCTCCCAGGGCCACACTGCAGTTCTTGTTGGGATTAAGGCTGAAATCGGAAAACCTAGGCCTATAATTCCAAACGAGGGATACCTGGAATTCTTTGTGGATTGGTGGGTATGGTGTTTGTTGGCATATGTAGATAAGAAGTAAATATTTGGACAACATAATCACTGATTGGGAAATGTGTTTAGGGTTCCTGCACAGGTTGTAGACGTTAAATTGTTAAATGCACATTAAATTGGATTTAGGGCTTTTCACTGGTCTGCGTAAATGGTTGGATTTCTAGACTGGGTTGGATATAATTTTCTGCAAAAGTTGCATCCATAAATTTGCTGGCTCCCTGGTAATTGCACTAATTCAATAATGGTTAATATTAGTCTAAATAAATACAGTGCTGTGACCAAGTGTTTTCCTTCTTACAGATTTCTATTGTTTCCGATTAAAATCTTTCAGATCATCAAGCAACGTTTTTGATGAGACAAATATAACCTAATATATATACAAAAAGCAGTTTTCAAATGAAAATGTAATGCATTATTTCAAAACTCCATCCATCCATTATTTGTACCCATCCATCTTAAGCAGTCACGGGACGAGAGGCGGGGTACGCCCTGGACGGGTCGCCAGTCCATTTCAAAACTATTAATAACAAATTGTCCATATATAGAAAAAGTAATGCTACAAAGTAAAGCGACATTTCTTTTTAAAGAAATCAGTTTTACAAGACTGCACAGAGGCCTGGTTACTGTGATACTGAAAACCCGGAAGAAATATGTATATTATATTTCACATTACTCTTTTTAAGCACTGTGATAATAGGTATAGTTTCTCTGTGTAGGAACTAGTATTTAGTTTTAATAAGTATTGTGAGCTACAACATTTATGGGGGGGAAATAAATCAAATGGAACAGAAGAAAGTCCTTAAATTCTTAAAATTTTGTCAATCAGAAGTACTTGTCTGATATAAATAATGGAATCAAGGATGGAAAGGTTAAGATTGTTCATAGCTGCTCTACTTAAGACCTATTGTAATATAAATAACTGATTTTCACAGTATTTAGGTGATGAATGTAGCACTGAAAGTTATGATCTAAACGTTTTGTTTCATGTAATGTGCAAAAATATTAATGGAGTAAAGCATTGCATCACATTGATCACAGCTTTCTGCTACTGTTGTTTTAGAACCGTGACCGTCCACTAGAGGGCGGTGTTGTGCTGCCTTTAATTGTTTGCAACAGATAACTGCAGATTTTAATATAAGCATAAATCCCCCTTTGGCTCCATCAAATTTAATGACTAGAGAATAAAAGCACTCAATGAGTTGTCATGTCCACCATGTTGTTTTTTTTCTCCTCCGGTCATCAGCTCGGCCAATGCAACCCCAGAGTTTGAGGGCAGAGGAGGAGAAGAGCTGGGAACGGAGCTGAGTAACACCCTCTATAAAGTGTTCAACAACCAGCACAGCCTGGATCTCAGCAGCCTCTGCATAAGTCCTGGAGAGCACTGCTGGGTGCTTTATGTGGACGTGCTGGTGAGTTCAGGCCTCCAGCTTCACCTTTCATTTACCCTGCATAACAAGATAGAAACTTTGATGTGTTAAAGTTTACCCTAGAGTAAATATTTTTTGCTTTGTAGTTTTAAGATGTACAATAAGAATTAACAGAGAGCCAGCATTCTTGGTTCAAATAGCAGTGTATATTTAAAAAAACAAACAAAAAAAACAAATCCAGACGGATCAAATCGAACATTTTTTCCCCTCCTCAGCTCCTTCAGTGTGACGGGAATTTGTACGATGCCATCTCAGTAGCTATCAAGGCTGCTCTCTTCAACACAAAGTGAGTTTAATACCCTGTTAGCTTTGATATAAACATATTTCCTTTACATGCTGACCAAGGAGGGTGAGTTCGGAAAAATGAACCATGTTCTGGTCACCTCACTGACAGGATTCCCAAAGTACACATATCATCGGATGAGGAAGGAGGAAAGGAGATCGAGCTCTCGGACGACCCTTACGACTGCATGAGACTTGATGTAGAAAACGTTCCCTGTATAGTGACTTTGTGCAAGGTAAACTTCCCTGATAATGATGATGCATTCAGAAAGAAACTGTTATTCACTCCGATTAATAATGCCGACTGACTATTTGTGTGCAGATTGGCCACAGGCACGTGGTAGATGCCACTCTGCAGGAGAAAGCCTGCTCTGTGGCGAGCCTCATCATCTCCGTCACACACAAAGGTATAATCACTTGCACGAGGAAGGTGGGGAGAGGCAGCCTGGATCCAGAGAGCATCTGTGAGATGACAGAGGTGATGACTCTGACTTCCTAGTCCTGGTTTTTATTCTACTTCACACTCGTCTTTATTGAAAGAAAACTATCACATCTTTAACCTTCAAGTTTTAAAAACTTTACAACTTTTCTTTTGGCATTCTGTATATCAGATTATCTTACATTTTTAAATTTTACAGCAACAAACTTTTCTTCAAGTATTTCTGTGAAGGAGTTTTAAAAACACCAAAAACCATAATACACTGTTAAGCCTAGTTTATGCGTCTCCATTTGCGGCGGTGCAGAGACACGCAGCGTCATTATCTGTTGAACGCAACAGAGAGTGAACGTCTGTGATTGGTCAGCCCAACATCAGCCCCAGCTCATTTCACCACAACGGTGCTCTATAGTCGATGTAATTAGTAGTCAATGCAGCTTTTGGACACTGGATTCTCTATATATTGCAGGGTCTGTTTATCTAATATGATCTTTTGGCGATTTTGAACACCAGGGGGAGTAGAGAACAACAAAACAGACCGCTGTGTTTGTTTGTTAACATGCGTCTTTAGAGTATTCTATGAGCTGCACTTCTAGTAAAAAGCTTTCCAGCTCAATCACAACTGGCTCTCTTTCACCCATTGCTCCTTGAGTGGATGTGCGTTTTCAAGTTGAAGTCAATTCACCGTCGTTGACCAGAGACTTCACTGCAATGGTGGGCAGACCCACCAGAAAAGGTCTACACCCCCTGCAGTCCTGGCAGAGAATTGCTTTGCAACACTGACACCAACGGAGAAGTATAAAAGGAAAACTTCTGTCAATACGTGCGCATGTGAGTGCAAACTTGCTGACGGAGAAGCTTAAACGACGCTTTAGACAAAGTAGCAATGCATTTTAACTCGACTATTTTGAAAAGAAAGACCTGTAGCGTGCAAAACAAGCCATTCTTGTAACTGAGCTATGCATTCATGTGTTTATGGAAACAAAGTTTGTAGCACCTGTTTCATTTCTCTCTACAGGTAGGAAAACGAGTGGGCAAAGCTCTCCACTCTCCTCTCATGAAGCTGCTGCAGCAGGAAGAGAGTCTGGGCAAGAAGAGGCAGAAAGTCGGCTTTCTTGGTTAAAATCACTCCTTTATATTGTCTGTGTTTACATGTATATGTAATTTTCTAATAAAACTATATTTGTACTTTTCTTTTTCTGATGTGTTAATTGTTGATAGAAGTCAAATTTGTTTAATATTGATTTGGAAATGAATTTATTTGTGTGAAGGGAACATCTTTATCAAATTCAAATTCAATTCAAAAATACTTTGTTGATCCCAGAGGGAAATTAAGTGTTGGTATAGCTCATATAATTATTTCTTTAAGGAGTTGTTGTAGATGATGATGGCTGTGGCCAGGAAGGATTTCCTGTAGCGGTCTGTATTGCAGCGAAACTGAAGAAGCCTCCGACTGAAGACACTCTGTTGTTGTATGACAGTCTCATGAAGAGGATGCTCAGGGTTGTCCATAGTTATTTTGATTTTATGAAGAATCCTTCTTTGCATCATCATCTCCAGTGGTTCCACAGTAGTGCCAAGAACAGCACCAGCCTTCTTTATCAGGTTGTTGAAGTCCCTGGCTCTGATGCTGCTACTTTATAATAAGCAATCCACAGGTTTTTCAAAACCTGGATATTCCAAGTCCAACTCTCATTGGATCAAAAGGGGGTCTGCAGAAATTCAAATGTCCAACAAATCTTATAATCTTTGTTATTTCGGGGAAAAAATTACTTAACTCTTTAAAGGCTTGACAATCTAATGACCAAATAATCATAATCTGCTGTGCAGTGGATGGCTTGTTAACGTTTGATATTTGATTTGAGGTACAAGATGTTTACAGTCATAAAAAAAGGTGTCTTGATCCTAGGATTTAAGTTTTTAATCAAAGACAGAATTGATCATTTTGACCTCAGTGCCAGATCATACTAGGAGTGGATTATGTTGAGTAAGTATAATAAAAAAAAACAAGTGCCCCAAACTCAGATTATTGAGGTCTTAATGTGTTTAATTGTAAAGTTCATCACAGAACAATTAAAAAAAGACCAAGAAAACATGGAAGGCTTGAAGGAAAAAGGTTATTTCCTAAAACAATATGGTAGCACAGCTTAGGTTTGGAAAGCTGAATCAGATCAAGGATCAGACTTCTAGAACAAAGTTTTTTTGGGGCAGGTCACACCAACACAGTATGAACACCTTCTGATAAGGCTGTGCTTTAGTTCTTGACTGTCTCCAAAGCAATGGCTCTGCTGTAGGACTGGATGTTTTAGTTTAAACACACAAAGGGTTTCTGAAACCTCAGCACTGAACTTTGCGTTCAGACAACTGTAGCCAAGCCAAACTGGTCCCTCACACCAATTTACCTGTATGGTAAAAGTGAGTGTTTTAAATAGCTCAGAATATGATGGAAAAATATTATTTTTAAAACTACTTCTCATCCAAACATGTAGAAATGTCAGATATTCAATTTTTATGCATTTATCTTTTTTCATTTGTTTTTGTGGTGAAAAAAATCAGCGCATTCCAAGTGTTTTATTCAGAAAATATAGGATTCAACATGCTTGTGTGGTTCTGTTGTCTGGATGGGTTAATATACACAGGCTTCAAAAGCTACATAAATCTTTTCCACAGGAAATATAACAGCACCTCATTCTCCCCCCTTGCTAGGAAACAACTGCTTGTAATATAACCACAGTCTATCCTGCACACATGTACCATGCAATGAGATTTGTTAGAAAAGTCAGGGTTTGCTCTAAACCGTTTATCTGTTGGTGAAATGTATATAGGGCGAACGTTACAAGTTGAATCCCACATCCTGTAGGGTCTATATCCTCAACAAGCTGTGACAGCACTCAAGAATTAATGCCCCTCCTGCCCTAGATGCATCCACTAAGACACAGAATAAGTACTTAAACCCAATTACATAGGAATATTCCTTTAACAACCCATTTACAACTGTTAATGTAAACTAAGCATGTCATCAACCTGCCTAGGGAATGCAGGTGGAAATTATCATTCATGCTATAACCTGGCACCAAGCATCTGTCCTGACTTTGTCTTGGTCAAATTGTTGTCCCTGCTCAAATAAACCTAAACCATACCATATTAATCGGGTCTTGTGATATTCGGTTCAGTTCCTGTGTTCATTGTTTCTAGTAAGGTGTTGCCATATAATTCATTGCTTTGTATATAGTTTTTTTCATTTATTCTTGTGCTTTGTTTGCCTTTTGTTCTCTTTGATTAATATTTTTCTTTTCCCCTAGATTTGTAGTTTCCTTGTGTCTCAGTTCTTCTCCAGTGTTTATCATTCAACTTCCCTTGGTCTGCCATTATTATGTCAGTTACTTGCCTGTTTCTCGATTTCAGCTACATGTCCTGTTCGCTCTGTTCTTGTTTTTGTAACTTTTCCATTTTTAAAATTAAATCTTGTCATCCAGCTCATTCCGAAAGTTGACCTTCGACTCCACTGTTTTAGCGGGGGTTAAGCCCCAGGTAGTTCTGACCGCACCTGTGGACCAGCTGATCCATTTCCTGTCTGCAGATTTATCACTGTCCTGAATCAGACCAATGACAGGGCTGTCATCTGCAAACTTCAGGAGTGTCACAGACGATTCCGCTCAGGTGCAGTCATCTGTATGAAGACAGAAGAGGAGTGGGAAGAGAGGAGAGTGGGAACAGACTGCTGGGGGAGCAGCAATGTTCCTTGTGCTATAGAATATGCTCCCCAGCCTCAACCGCTGCTGCCGGTTGGCCAGAAAACTGGCGGAGACTGGCACTGTGAGTAGGGTAAGGCTCTGGTGGAGGATGTCTGGGTTGAAGACCAAGCTGAAGTCCACAAACATAATCCTGGCATACATCACTGGGTAATCAAGGTGGTGCAGGATAAAGCGTAACCTAAGGTTGGCTGCATGATCTGCCAAACCGTTGTAGGCAAGCTGCACAGGCAGGGGGCCTGCATGTTCTTCAGATGATTTATCACCAGTTGCTCAAAGGATTTTATAACCACAGGTCTCAGGGCGAGAGGCCTGTAATCATTTAACCCTGTGACCTCACACAGCTCCAGAGACATATTAAGGATCTGAGTGGAGATTGTAGTGGAGCAGAAACAAGCAACAGAAATGAAGCAGTTCGCCTCAGGTAGAAAAACTAAGCTGGGAGGGTACTAAAAAACAAAATGTTTATTGTATTTAATGAAATCATGTACCTTGAGAGATGCTACTAGTTATTTTATATACTAGGCTATTTTATTATTACATATTTGGATCTGGAAAGATAATTAATAATTCACTTTAATTTTGTTTATAGGACTATTTAAAAGGCCGACACAGGATCCAAAGTGTATTCATTATTTCACTGCAGCTGGAGTGTTAATACTGAATTATCTGACTGATCATGAACAGCTCAAACAAAATCTACAACTATGGTAAGTCAGAATAACTAAATATTAGATCTATATGCTGAAACAGAGAATATCATACACACATACAAGCATGCAACTTTACACTTTCTGCCTTCTTTTATCTTATTCTAGGGTAACTTCATATTTTAATATATTCATAGATTTTAATTTGGGGGAAAGATTTGTGTGGTATTTAAAAGACTACTGACCATATTTTGACTAGTGCTGTCAAGAGATTAAAAAAAACGTTGAGATTAATTCATTTTTATCTGTAATTAATTAATCTAATTGATCTATTTTTTAATTGCACCTAATTATTGCTGAGAAAAGCCCTCATCTGGAGGGTGTTTTCATTTCCATTCATTACATTATTGTGGCAGAACAAATATTTAACAGAAATATGGCTTTATGAAGTCCTTTACTGTTTTTAACAGACTTGAAAAGATGGAGTCCAAGACATTTACATTTCTCTGTTTTTAAGACTAGTCCCAATACTGACTGCAACTTGGGCTTCAAGCATGCACGGTTCGTTAGCATTCTGGACTTAGTGGGGTAAATATCTGATCTGAGTGAATCCAGCTGGACCTGGACGGGAGGGCGGAGCTGCTGCACACGGACTTGCTGCCTGCAGTGAATGCTCTGAGACGGAGAGTAGTCCACAGCACCATCACTGCTCAGTGAGAGTAACAAGCATATGTGCTTCACCCAAAAGTCTCTGATAAGCCCAGAAAGAGTCGCAAGATTTGTCACTAGTTGCTTTTTTGAAGAAGAATTGCTAGAGGGTTCCAAAAACTCACTACATATAGCGACAAAGTTGCTAAGTTGGCAACACTGTCTGCAAACTCACTTTTCCTTCTCACTCCCCTTGCCCATCAAACATGATAAGCAGGCCTAATGACAGCCAATCCATGTCCACTTCAGGGTGTGGTCAACCCCCAACTCAACCAGAAGAAGACCAGAGCATAAAACAGATTTTATTTAAAGGCAACTCGTATGCAGATACAGTCAAATTAAAGATTAAAAACTCCAATTAAAAAATAACCCTCTGTCCCTGACAGAGGAGCAAAATGTATGCGGCCTTCTCTTGATTTATGCCATGAGACCACAGGGGTAGGGGCTTTTGGGTTCCATGACATATATACTCAGGTAATTGTATTTTCTATCATCAGAAACCAGGGATGAAAACAAAAGTGAATTTAATATTCAAATTCAATTCAGTTTATTTTTTAGTGTCGATTCACAACAGATGTCATGTCAAGGCACTTTACAAGAAGTCATTTCAATACACTTATACAAACATTCCAATCAGTTAAAAAGTTTCCTATTTAAGGATCCCAGCAGATTGAGTCAGTCATTGACGCAATATATCAGCCATTTGTCAGCTTTGTGGCCAAAAACGGATAAGGAAAATTGTTAATGCCCCCAAAGGTCTCAGATCTCATATCCAAACCTTATTTTTTCCAGGAAAAAACATTACAAACAATATTGAGCTGGAGAGGCTGCCGCCAAATACAGCATGTTTCTCTTTACCCGGGGAACCAACCTCGAATCCCCCATTGAAGAGTACTTGTCTGAAAGCCCAGAACTCCAGGATCTGGTGTCCAGATGTAACGGTCAATATCATGTCTTCAATAACAAGCTGGAGAATAAGAAACCTCAGGTCACTGAGCTGCTCCAGAAGATCAGGAACATTGTTGAAAGGAATGGAGGAAGTCACTACACCAATGAGATGTTCCAAGAGGCTGAGATGGCAATCGAAGAGAAGAAACAAAGCATCCTAAAGGAGAAAGAAGAGGAAATACTTAAAAAGAAAGAGGATGTGGAAAGAATATTAAAAGAAAAGTTTTAGAAAGAGATGCAGAAAATTGATGAGCAAATCCAGGCTGAGAGAGAGAGGGAGAAGAAGGAGAGAGAGATGGAGAGGAGGCAGGAGAAGGAGGAGATGAATGAGGAGAGAAAAAGGGAAATGGAAAGGAGAGAGGCAGAGAGAAAGGAAGGAGGGAGTTTGAGTTCATGAGAAAACAACTGAAGGAAAAGCAGGAGGGAGAAATTCAAGAAGAAAGATTCAGGCTGCAGTCCATGTATGAATCCAGGGCCAGAATTGCAGCTGAAGAACATGATTCCCTCTATCATCTGAGACAAGTTACAAAAGACATTGTCTCAGCATGTGCAATAGTGTGAGGTTAAAAGCTGTGCCCTAGCAGTTGGTACAGATATTAAGACGACTGCAGAAATATTCAAAAAACAAAGAGCAACTGGATGTTTCTCAAAGGAAAAACATAGACAACACAGACATAATAAGCATTTGTTCTTTTTCTTTATCGTCTAGATAAATAAATTAGAGCTCCAGGTAAAGTGATGTAATTCACCTGTCACCCTTCATTTTATTAATTTCTTTTTCTCTAGTTAAATTCATAATTAGCACGTAATCATAGTAAATGTGCTTCTTATGTCTTCTAATTTACATTTCTTGTAATAGTTTAATCTTATGACATTTTTTATCACTTTTTAACCTGATTGCCAGTGAGTTTATTGACTGATTAATTCTAATTGAGATTATGTCATCCTGTGCTGAGATAAGTGTAATATGACACCTAAACCTTTGTCTAATCAATAAATGCTGCTGCATTGTGGGAAAAATTATTCTAGCGTATTTATTATTAGTATTTATTTAGTATCAGCTGTTAAATCATATTTTTACATTAATCAGACCTTATAAGCCAAACTTCTTACAGTAATCTAAACTTCAAAACAGTGCTGTGTACTAAGGTGTTGTTCTATGATTAAATTTTATCAGACAGCTTATCCATAAAGCAGAAATTCACCACAAATGTCATTGTTATGTAATTTTAAAATATACCAGTAAAGCGATGAGAACCCTGGGTCCAAAGTTCCAAACAGTTTTATTGCTGATTAACCAGAAGAAACAGCACACAACATTAAACAGTGTCAGTCCATTTCTGAACTGGACATCCAGCTACTTATCTATTTATTCACTCACTCCCCTTTTCACTCGCCCTCCCTTACTTGCTCGAATCCAGTCCCAAATGGTTGTTGTCACTTTGCACATGATTATCTTTGTCTTGTACTCTAAAACTGTCTTGTCACCTCACCCTCTGCAGCTGATCATTTTTGAAAACTCATTATGGACTCATTCACTTGTTTTTTTAATAAATTGGCTGGGGTCTCCAGTATGAACAAATGCCTTCTGAGCCGTTTTATTTGGAATAAATGGTCTCTTGCTCCTGTTTCAGGACGTTGCAGTTTGTCGGAGGAGTGGGTGGGGGGCAAACGTCAGGATCACAAGTCTCACTCATTATTATTCACATCGGCGCAAATGTCTCGCCTCTTATGCTGCCTTCAAATAAATAATTACTTACTTACTTCACTGGTGGTGTTCCAATACAAATTCCAACAGTTTCTTCCTCAGCTTCTTTTTTTTGGGTAAAAAATGCGATGCTGATGTGTTATGTCCACAAATAAATCAAGACCAACCTTCTTCTGTCATGCTGTGGAGTTGCTAACTGTTAGCTTCATTGCTAACAGTTAACTTCGGCTTCTAGCTTCTATTAACAGAGATGTTGTCAGAGAGTGCGGTGTGAAGGAGAAGGACCGAAACGCAGACGCCGGTTGAAAGTGCAAGGTTGTTTATTGAGGTGCTGTTGGTGGAGGCAGTGATGATGATGGTGACGGCAGGAATGGAGAGGCAGGACGGGAAACTGCAGGACAACACACCATGGGGAAATCTACACAATGATCCGACGCTGAGTGAGGGGAAGTGACGGGTTATAAAGGCAGAAGGTAAGGAGGATCAGGTGTGGTTGATGGAAGAGACACAGGTGAGGACGATGATGAGGAGAGGGTAATTTGGGCAGCATGACAGGACCCCTCCCTTTAAAGGCGGATTCCAGACGCCATGGAGAGGGGAGAGAAAAAAATGGAAGCACCCTGCCAGGGTGGGTGGAGGGGGCCCACGGAAGGAGGGCCTGGGTCTTCATGGGTACGCCCCTGGAGGTCTGGCGGACGGCCCGGATGGCGTCCACTGACAGGACGGCGGTCGGGCGGATGGCTGGGTGATCCTCTTCTGAGGACCAGACAGCCGCTGAGGAGCTTGACTGGCCGGCGGCGACAAAGAGGCCTGGCCAGCTGAGAAGAGTCTGGCGGCACGGACGCCGGCTGAGAAGATTCTAGCGCCGCGGACGCCGGCTGAGAAGAGTCTGGCGGCACGGACGCCGGCTGAGAAGATTCTAGCGGACGCCGGCTGAGAAGAGTCTGAGGATGGGTCCTCCTTGAGCCTTCCTGGGAGAACTAGCGGCGGAGACAGGTCCTCCTTGACCCTCCCTGGGAGATCTAGCGACGGGGACGGGTCCTCCTTGACCCTCCCTGGGAGATCTAGCGACGGGGACGGGTCCTCCCTGACCCTCTCCGGGGACTCTGGCGACCCATGGGGAGACGCCAGATACTTTAATATATTAAATGAGCGAAAGGGACTCTTGTGGCTCCTGATCCAGGAGATGGAACTCAATATGGCTGAAGCTAAAAGTTCAACACATTAATTTTTAACTCATTGTTACAATAAAACGTTAAAGGTGAGAAATGAAATCGGTCCAAGAGATAATTTAGTTATGGTTTCTGTCCTAAATCATCTTAAAAAACTGATTTAGTATTATTTCTGCAGTACAGGGGCAATAAGAGGGGCCAGGATCAGTTCTACCGGGGCACTGGCCCCTGTTGGCCCATGTCTAGAACCGCCCATGCCTCACGGACCAAAACTGGGAGCTGGTTCCACAGGAGAGGAGCCTGATAACTAAAAGATCTGCCTCCTGTTCTAGTTTTAGAAATCTTAGGAACTACAAGTAAACCTGCAGTATGAGAGCGAAGTGCTCTGTTTGGAACATATGGAATTACTTTTTGTGGACTTCCTGATAGTAAAGAATTACAGTAGTCCAGCCTTGAGGTAACAAATGCATGGACTAGTTTCTCAGCATCACTCCTGGACAGGATGTTTCTAATTTTAGCAATATTCTGGAGGTGAAAGAAAGAAATCCTAGAAACCTGTTTAATATGGGATTTGAATGTCATGTCTTGGTCAAAAATAACGCTGAGGTTCTTTACGTTATTACTGGGGGCCAATTTAATCCCATCTAGATGAAGTGATTGACTAATTAGTTTCTTTTTTAGAGCTTCTGGTCCAAAGAGGGCAACTTTTGTCTTGTCAGAATTCAAAAGTAGAAAGTTTAGAGTCATCCATGTTTTTATGTCTTCCAGACATGCCTGTAATCTACCTAACTGACTGGATTCATAGATATTGCTACAAATTTTACCATGAGGGCAAAGCCAAAATACATGACCAGCAGATTCTGCGATAATATTATAGAAACTTCAGTTCAAATATATGTCTAATTTGACTCTGTACATGTACAGTGTCCCCTGTGATTTGGCTCAGTTGTCCTGCTTCACAACAGCCTGTGCAGCAGTATTATTTATCAAACTTTTGCAACAAATAGCAGTGGTTCCACACTTCTCAGCAATTGTTGAAGTAAAAGTTGTCTCCAGCTTTAACAAAAGAAAACAATTAAAATACTAAAATCAATTAATAGATTTGTAAATATATTGTTTCTTAATTACGTTTTGTTTAACTATGTTAAAAAATATGGTGTTAAAAATAATGAAGAATAAATACAATAGCATTATCATTTATTGTCCCACACAGGGTACGTTCAGCTGTAGCAGCAGCAAAGTGGCAGGTAATTGAAGCATTAAGATTCACATAAGAAAAAATATTAAAACAGAATTAAAAAATATATACGCATAGTAAGGACAAAAATTACAAAACCAAAGTACTGTGCAGCTATTTAAAATAAAAATGGCATACTCAGATTTGAGGAATGTGCAACTGAGCTGGATAATTTAGAAATATTTACAGAATGTGCATGTGTATTGGTAGTGGTACATGTGTAAAGGTAAAATAAAAAGTGTCTAAGTATAGTGGTGATTGAGCAATTATTATTATTACTGAAACTATTTTCAACTAATAACTAATTTTTGACCAAAACAGTGAAACAACCAAAGATGAACAACCAATGAATCTTAGCACACTGTCCAAGTGCTTCAATGTGATCCAAGTGATCAAATGAAATGTGTAATTTGTGGTATTTTTTTAAATAAAATTGCTGAATTCTCCAAATTTAGAGTCAAATTAGGATATATTTAAAGTTGTGTGAAGTAACATGTAAAACAAGCTACAGGAATGAAACCGTTTGACCCGTTAGACAAACAAAGCTGGGATACAGCTCCATAACTACATGTCTATCATAATTAGCTGAATCATGCTGAGCACCAATAAACTTGCTTTACTTTCACTTTTGTTTGCAGTTTCTCTTACAGTGCTGCCATTTATTGTATAAGTGGGTGACAAAGGAGTTAGCTAGGGGAAAAACTGATTTTATGTCAGTCAAAATTAGAGACACAAAATCAAAGACCAAAATAAAGGATCAAATATGCTATTTATGGTTTGCTTTTTATAAAAAATGTAAATTCTCTAAAATGTGAGTCAAATTAAGAATTAATGTAATATGAGCAACCAGAATGAGGCAGATTGCCCCCTGTAGAAAAACACAGCTGGGACTGCACTCCTGAATAAAATGTCTATCATACTTAAACCATGCAGAGCACCATGGAGCTTGTTTTAGTTTTACTCCGTGGCTGCGCCAGGGGGCTATAGCTCACCCTGGATAAGTCACAGCACCCCCAAAGCCCTCTGAGAAAATATTATGTTGGTATGTGTGGCCCCTGACAAAAAAAAAAAAAACATTTTAAAATGGAATAAATTCTGTTGTATTTGCCCAATTTATCCTATTAATTCCACTGTTGATCTGATTAACAGTGGTGGCAGAAATTTCAGATTAACCTAAAGTCACAACGTTTTTATCACTGACAGACACATTCTATGTCAGGTCGGTTTGATCTTTATTTTAAAAAAATAAGTTCACTCAAAATTACAAAAAAGGCAATTTTAGTAGGAACATATCAATGATCCATATGTCCTGCTAAACCACATCCCAAATGCACTTTTTGGGATCGAAATCTTGTGACGGTGGAGGTCACTGGACTACAGTGAACTCATTGCTATGTTCAATAAACCAATCTTAGATTATTTCAGCTTTGTGAAAAGTGGCATTATGCTGTGGGAAGTAGCTATTTGAACATGGGTATATTGTGGTTATATCTTATATATTGATATTGTCAACAACAATACCCAGGTAGACTGTGGCATTTAAACATTGCTCATCTGGTACTAAGTGATCTCAAGGAAATCAAGAAAATATGCCCCCACAGCATTACACCACCAAAAGGACCCGAAACCATTGAAACAAGACAGGATATATCCACATTTTCATTTCATTTGCTCCAAATTCTAATCCCACCATCTGAATATTCAAGCTCCAATCGAGACTAATTGAACTTGTCAAACTTTTCCCAATCTGTTATTGTCCAGTTTTGGTGAGTCTGTAGCTTAAGTTTCCTGTTCTTAGCTGACGGGGGAAGCACCCACTGTGGTCTTCTGCTGCTGTAGCTCATCTGTTTAAAGGTTTGATGTGTTATGCATTCAGAGGTGATAGTTTGCATACCTTGGTTGTACAATGTGGTTATTTGAGCTACTATTTTCTGTTTTTACATCTCAAACCAGTCTGCCCATTCCCCTCTGACTTTAACAAGGCATTTTTGTCTAGACAAATGCTGTTCAGTGAATCCCCCCCCCCTCTTCTGTGGAGCATTCCCTGCAAATCTGAATGACGGTTGAACAGTAAAATCCCAGCAGCACTTTCAGAAATAATCAGAAAAGCACATTTCACACCCAGAACAACCAGCAATCATCAAAAGTTGCTTAAATCTCCCCTCCTCTCTATTCTACTGCTTGGGTTGATCTTCAGTAAGTCATTTTCATGAAGTCTAATTACCCAAGTCTATTGTGTTGCTGCCATGTGATTTGCTAATTCCCTATCTGTGTTGCCTTCCCTTCTAAGTCTGGTTGAGCTTGTTGAAAGAAAGTTGCAGCAAAAACTTAATGTGCAAAAACAGTTTGTTATATTGGGGACTTTTTCGGTGACTGTTGCAGATGTCGGGGTTCAATGTGCACCCATGTTTTGGCTTACATCTCTGTGTTGAGAACTGTAGAAACAAAATATCCTCATAGCACCCCTAGTAAAAAGCCTTGGGCCCTGGATTAAAAACAACTTTGCAGCCACCTCTTGTTTCACTTTTGTTTTTGGTTTCTATCACAGTGCTGCTGTTTACTGTAAATGTAAACGTGTGAGTCATGGGGAAGCAAGGGGAAAACCAGCCTGGATGTAAATCTAAAAGGAACTTTAGGGACACAAAATCAAATGGCACTATTATTGTATAACTCACATTGAAATATACCACAAGTTATTTTATGATAGGCTATTTTATTGCATATTTGAATCTGAACAAATAATCGAAAAAGCTGAACTGACCTTCATGGTTTAAGTTACCAGAAAAAATATATTTTTTAAACTTATTGCAAATTAACTTACAGTTAAAAAGAAGCTCTAAAAAAGCCCTTTAGCTGAAGTTTATGTGAACCATATAAAGCCTGAAAGAACGGTTTTTAAAATCGATGACAGAAAGAGCCAATTAAAGCTCCAGTTTCAGTTTCACTTTGACTATAGGATTGCTTAAAAGGCCGGTACGGGATCCAAAGTGTATTCATTATTTCACTGCAGCTGGAGTGTCAACACTGTATTCTCTGACTGATCATGGACAGCTACAAGGCCCGCTCAAACAAAATCTCCAGCTATGGTAAGTCAGGATAACTAAATATTGAGTATATGCTGATAGAGAGAATATCATAAACACATACAAACATGCAACTGTACACTTTCAGCCTTCTTTTATGTTATTCTGGGGTTACCTCATGTTTCAATATAATCATAGATTTTAATTTCTGGGATAGATTTGTGTGATATTTAAATAGCCACTGAACATATTTTTCTACATTATTTTACATTTCTGTCTTTTTTAACTACAACTAAATAAACAATTACTAAATTACTATTATTATAATTACTAAACAATTGCTAGAATGTAGTCTCACCCCCTTCATCCCAATTTAATGATTCTAATCAGACCTGATCCAGCTGATGGAAAGAAAAGGTAATGGAACGTTATCTGGATTTGTATAATAACTGTAATGCTGTGTAATGATTTTACCAATTGGAAGCATATATATAGTAAAAATAACTGGTCCAACCACAGAACCGTGTGGTAGTCTGCAGGTAACCCTTGAGTGTGAAGAAGATTTATCATTTACATGAACAAACTGGAATCTATCAGACAAATATGATTTAAACCAGCGTAGTGCTGTTCCTTTGATCCCTGCAACATGTTCAAGCCTTTCTAATAGAATATTATGATCGACTGTGTCAAAAGCAGCACTGAGATCTAACAAAACCAGAACAGTCACAAGTCCATTACCTGAGGCCATGAGAATATAATAGTAACCTTCACCAGTGCTGTTTCAGTGCTATGATGAGCTCTAAAACCTGACTGAAGCTCTTACCAGGACTCTGTAGCAGACGGACTGCTAATTAGGAAATTCAACCATTTGTTTAATTTGTGTTGGAGCAGGAACTGATCTAAAAGTTACGGGATTTTAGCTCTCCAGGACTGGACTTAGGCACCACTGGACAATGTCATCATTTGGAGCCTTGTCGTGGAAGTAGTGGATATGTTGCATTTTAGTATTTACACTACGCCACAATAACATGTACGGCAGCAGTTTTATTGGACAGATACACAGAAGCTAAAGTTCTGTGTAAAACCTAACAATGCTTCTAATTTGAATCCAAACACTGTTTTTCACAGGAGCAAACATTATAAACAATGATGAGCTGAGGATTGTGATGGTGGGGAAGACTGGAACAGGGAAGAGTGCTACTGGAAACACCATTTTGGGTCGACCGTGCTTTCAATCCAAATGCAGCGCCAAATCCATGACTGTGAACTGCTCCAAATGCAGCAGTGAGGTGGATGGACAGCAGGTTGCTGTCATTGATACTCCAGGTCTGTTCGACACCAGGTTTGGACAAGATAAAACAAAAAACGACCTGAGTCAGTGTATCTGTTATGCTTCTCCTGGACCCCATATCTTCCTGGTGGTCGTTCCAGTTGGCAGATTCACAGAAGAGGAAACAAAATCAGTGCAAAGAATTCAAGAAATCTTTGGAGACACTGCAGACAGATACAGCATGGTTCTCTTTACTCGGGGAGACGACCTTGAATGCAACATTGAAGATTACTTGTCTGAAAGCCCACAACTGCAGGATCTGGTGTCCAGATGTAACGGTCAATGTCATGTCTTCAACAACAAGCTGGAGAATAAGAAACCTCAGGTCACTGAGCTGCTCCAGAAGATCAGGAACATTGTTGAAAGGAATGGAGGAAGTCACTACACCAATGAGATGTTCCAAGAGGCTGAAAGGGCACTTGAAGAGAAGAAACAACGCATCCTGAAGGAGAAAGAAGAAGAAATACGTAAAGAGAAAGAATTACTGGAGAGAAAAATACAAGAAAAGTATCAGAAAGAGATGCAGAAAATTAATGAACAAATCCAGGCTGAGAGAGAGCGAGAGAAGAAGGAGAGAGAGGAGGAGAGGAGGATACTGAAGGAGGAGATGAATGAGGAAAGAAAGAGGGAAATGGAAAGGAGAGAGGCAGAAGGAAAGGAGAGAGAGAGGGAGTTCGAAATCAGGAAAAAACAACTAGAGGAAGAGCAGGACAGAAAAATTCAAGAAGAAAAGTCTAAGCTGCAGTCCAGGTATGAATCTGATGCCAGAACTGAAGCTGAACAGAATAATATTTTTTATCATTTTGTTAAAGCTGCAGAACATTTTGGCAACTTTTTAAAAAATCTGTTTAGTTAAATGGTGAAAGTTGTAAACATGCAGCTCTTTCAAACATCAAGATGACTGCCAAAATGTGAAAAAACATATCCCAACGAGAAAACTAGAGAACAGAAAACAAACCAGATTCAGTTCTTTTTATTGTGTTAATCAATGAGGTTTCAATGAGCACTTCACACCATATTATATAAAAATATTAAAACTCAGTCAGAACATGGATGATTGTTGGTGGGAGACGGGGAGAAGTTATATATTATTCAGGCAGAAGTTCAAAGGCAAAATGTGTTTTTAATGATGTCAAAGAGAAGTCTTGATATCTGTGAAAATGAAGAAGGAGAAGAAAAGTAGGGAAAAGCAGCAGCTCTTAGCTCATACTTTTAAAGCTGTTAGGTATTTAAATAATTTGGAGCTTAACTGTTTACATTAGGTGGCTGCCAGACTTGAACAGTCTTGATCTGGTGTGAAAGGTACTTAAGGCTGTTTCACCTGCAAAAATAGTCTGCACTACTAAACATTATGCTTCTGATTTTTGTTTTAGCAATGTTACACATAAATAGAAATTAATGACAGTGAATGTGCAAGTTTATGCAATTATTTTCAGTTAAATAGTCTTGCATTTCTTACCGATTTCCTGAAATAATTTCCAGAGTGTTTTTTTACTGTTTCAATTCAGTTAAGATATTTTGTGTCACCCTGTCCTGTGTATGAAATGAAAAATAAAGCTTGATCAAAAGGATAAATACTGCTATATGGATATCTTTTTTAATTTGCTATTGTTATTATCTGCATTGCTTATAGAAGACGCAGGGGAATGTTTATTTCATCTATTAGATGGAAAATAAACAAATGTAGTGACTCAACTGCTAATTAATCAAAGTTGTTCTATAATAAATCCATATTAAAAGACTGATATGAAAATGCACAGTTTCAAGCAAGACATTAACTGGTTTCTTAATTTGTGAAGGAGAGATTTTTGCTTTATAAGGATTTCAGCTCCAGCTGGTATAAACAGACTAAACAGAAATACAGAGGTGAGAAATATTTTTACGCACAAGATTTCTTCTGTTTTTACTTTGTCACACGTTTCCAGTCAAACAAGTTTTAATATCAAAGACAGTCTATAAGTATAAAAAACAGTTTTCCAAAATGTAATTCAATTTAATTATCGAAAAATGCTGCAAATATGTGAACATATTACCTGTGATTAGCCAGTTTTTCCCACTCATCACCTTAGCATACTTAGTACAAGACTTGTAGAATCAAGTAATCACTCAAACAGAACCTGTATTCTAACATGAAGTAGGCCGAAAAGAGCTCTAAAAGTAACATCATGCCCTGATCTAAACAAATGTAAGAACAAATGAGAAAAATAATTGGGATCTGTTAGTCTGAAACTGTTCCAAAAGTATCTATCAGCCTTTGGGGTTAGAGAAAAGCACAATTACGATAATTATCCACAAAAAAACACAGAAAACGTGAAACAGTAGGGAATGGTCAGTCATGGGGAACAGTTTTGTACATCTAGACGATGCAACCACCAGAGGGCGGTGTTGTTCTGCCTTAAAGTTTTGCAACAGATAACTGCAGATTTTCACATAAACATTAATACTCCTCAGCTCCATCATATTTAATGATTAGCGTTGGTGGAGGTGTAGCCTATAGATAGTTCATTTGTAGCTGCTTTTTCTTACGTCTTCAGTCCATGTTTTTGTCACCTCCAATCAGCTCGGTCAATGCAACGTCACAGTTTGACGGCAGAGAAGGACAAGAGCTGGAGACAGAGCTGATATAAAGTTGTAACACCTCCATCTGGTGGACAACAATAATATCTACACTGTTCAAAATTAAGGTGCACAATCTGTTTTGCTCCAACTGCTGAAAACGGAGAAAATATGGAGACACATACACGACAATTTACAAGTTGTAAAATAAAAATAGAAAATAGAAAGTTATGCAATTTTGTAGTAGGCCTACTGCTGCTGGAGAAGGTAGCAGTGGCACCTCAGCTTGGAGTCGTATTTGTGGCTGTCTGAGCACACGTTGGGCATGCGAACTGTGATCTTAGATGTTCATTATAAATGTTGGTGGGCTGGCCCCAGTCTTTGTTGCCTCAAGCGGATTTAACTTACTGAGCTTGTCAGTATTCTGGCAAAGACCACGATATTTATACACAAATGTCTAACATAATTATCTTGCAGAATCAGTCTTTAATATTCTTTAAAGGACGACGCAATTCCACTGATTTTAAGCACGCAGCACACAACATGCGATTTCAAGGCACTTTACAAGAAAGTCACCTTAAAAGAAAAACACTTTACAGTCAAAGTGGATGTCCCTCCACATCTGTAGTGGATTATTGTCTTTCAGGTATCCCTTCTCTTGTAGGAATCCTTGGCCTGTATGATGCCCCTCCTCAGGTCGGCTCTGGCAGTGCTGTAAAGGGCTCTTTCCGCTGTCTTCAAGGCACATTTACGACTTCTGATTTCCACGTTATAATTGGGCAATGGTTTTTACACACACAAATTGTCATGTTTTGTGGAATGAGGACCCAAATGCAGCGGAGTAAAAAGAACAATGATTTAATTATACAAAAGAACATGGCGCAGAGCACCAGAAAATGTAGCGGAAGGAACCAAGAAGGAATGTTTGACAACGAACCAGCGAGTAGTGACTGACAGAGAAGGGCTTAAATATGCTGAGGAGGTGTGCAAGTGGCAGTGAGAAAGCTGAGGACTAATTAGGGAGAAGCAGTCGCAGGTGAGAGGGAGAGCGCAGGTGGAAACAATCAGTAGCTGGGAAGGAATGCAGAATGGCAAGGAAAACATAGGAAGGCAAAGAACAAAACACAAGAAATGACTGGACAGATAAACCTAAGAAGACACAAGGAAAGACCAACACAAAATACAAAGTGGTAACTAGGAAATAAGATTGAGAAACTTGGAACACTAATGAACATAAGAGAGGAGGGAGACATAACAGAAACATAATAAACTTTAACTCAAAGACTACACAAACAACTAACATCATGACACACACAGAGGCGTCTTCACTTTTGAGGTAACACAATATTGATGGGTATGGTTCCAGTTTATACATTTATTTTATCTTTGAGAAACAATTCTGTTCACCCCTACTAACATGAATTCACATATGTGCTGTACTAGTTTCTGCTATTTCTCTAGCAGCTAACTGACAGGAACCTTTGTTAAGACTGGAAGTTTGATCTCTGTATTTTCCTGTATATCCAAACCTTGATCAGCCAACACAATGTCCCGCGGTAACAACTTATATGTCTCTCACTTGTACACCCTCCTAAATATTTTAATTGGAAACAAATGGCTCCCTTGGGTGTAATCCCTATTCGATACTTTACTGTATGATTGTACTTGTGGGAGGAAAACATTTAGGCATGTGCTTACAAATTGCTTGGTTTCTGAGCACATAATCCAAGAGCTTTATTCATAAAATAAACGGTCAAATGTGCAATTCATGGTTTACTTTTTATAAAATTAAAGAATTCTCTATTATTAGAGTCAAATTAGAAAGAGCTTTAAAACTGTGTGAAGTAACAGGTACTATGAGTAACAGGAATTAATTATATTTGCCTCAGGTAAAAAAATAAAACAAAGCTGGGACACAGATCCAGAAGAAAATGTTTATGATAATTAACTGAATAATGCAGAGCACCATGGAGCTTGTTTTAATTTCTTATTTGTTGGCAGTTTTGTGCACTGTTTGTCCAACATTGCTGCCATTTATTGTAAATTTGGAGTAGAAAGGGAAGAGCAAGGGGGTGACGACCCTGGAAGTAAATCTGGGTAAACTTTGGAGATACAACATCAAAGTCAAACAGCAGTATTATTGTATAACTATAGCGTTGACCTATGTACCTCACCTTGAAAGATGGCATTAGTTATTTTATATTTTAGGTTATTTTACTAAAATATTTTACTCTGGGAAAAAATTATCAATAGACCTGAACTGACCTTCAAGTTTTGAGCTACCAGACAATAAAACAAAAAACTGATGGAAAAGTATCTCACTGTTCAAAACAGCTTCTTAAAAATGCTTTAGCCAAATTTTATGTTGATCAAGTGAAGCACATAAAAACAGTGACAGAAAGAGCCAATTAAAGCTTCTGTTTCACTTTTAGTTTGTATGTAGGACTATTTAAAAGGCAGGCACAGGATTCAAACTGTATTCATTGGTTGACTGCCGCTGGAGCGTCTACACTGCTCTCTATGACTGATCATGAACAGCAACAAAGTCAGCCCAAATATGTCCTGCAACATGGGTAAGTAAGGATAACTACATCTTGAGTCTTTGTGTATGGAGAATCCACCAACAAAAACATATAAACAAAAACACTTATAAACATGCACATTTTCACTTTCTGCCTTCTTTTATGTTAGTCTGGGGTTGCATCATGTTTCAATATAATCATAGATTTTAATGTCTGGGATAGGTTTGTGTGATATTTAAATGGTCACTGACCAAATTTTGACATTGTCTTAATTTTCTCTTTTTTAACTACAACCAAATATATCAAATAATTGCTAGATTGTAGTCTCACCCCTTCTTTCCCTTTACTTCATCTCAATTTAATAATTCTAATCAGACCTAATGCAGCTGATGGAAAGAAAAAGTAAAATGCACTTTAGTTTAATTTGTATAATAATTGCCATTGGAGAGCAGTATCTCTCTAACTTGCTGTAAATCAGATTAAATAGCATTAGTAGAAAGGCTGGGTTCCAGAGGTGAACTTTTTCACCCACAGAAAAATATGCAGAGTTGTGGGTCTGAGAGGGCGGACAAGGTGCTGCTGATGCTGCCACAGGGAAAAAATAACCTCACCTGCTATGGATAAGTCAAGTGAATTCTTGTCTTTAATTTTAATCATCTTAATATATTTGATCTCATTGTAATTTTTTTTTCAACAATTGTTTTTTTCCCCACACAGTTTTTAAAGGGTAAACGTATGTGCAAGATGCCCTGCAGCCTCCATACACAAACCTGTCGTTATTTTCATGAATAAAAAGTTTAAAAATAAATATCCCCCCTCAGCTTTTTTCACAAATCGCACTCTATTTATCTATCTATCTATCTATCTATCTATCTATCTATCTATCTATCTATCTATCTATCTATCTATCTATCTATCTATCTATCTATCTATCTATCTATCTATCTATCTATCTATCTATCTATCTATCTATCTATCTATCTATCTATCTATCTATCTATCTATAACCACCAAATGTATGTACATAAACCAATTTCAACCTTTTTTTGGGTGGTTATTGGATTTTCTCATCCGAAATGCTGATGTAAAACAAAAAAAAAATTATAGCTATTTAATTTTTGTTTTAAAAAAGTTTAGAGATTAGGATATAAGCTGTTTTAAGTTTGTGGCCAAAAGCAGATAAAGAAAATATTACATTTGGGGTATATTCTTTTCATGTTTAAAATATTAAAAACAAAGAAAATCTGGCATAAAGGAACAAAAATTTTTTCTTCGTTTTCAACTTAGGCATTTACTTATGGGAACATCATTTTCTGACTCAATGAGGTGCTGTTTGTTCTACACACCTTAGCCTTCTTTCTTAGAGAAACATGTGAAGCGTGTAAATTTATTTCACAATAGACGCTGAGAAACACAAATTTATCAGGTTATCACAGTGTATAAAGAGAACAGTTCTGTGCACATTTGGCAATTTTCTGAACTATTGAGGAAATCCAATTACCAGAATACGGAATGACCCTACAGTGTATAAAAACGTCTAGTTTCAACTGGATAATATGCCCCCTCCTAAGGTCTACTTAGTTGTATTTTTCTCTCTCCCAAATACACAGAAGCTGAAATTCTGTAAAACTTGAGGATGATATTAATTCAAATTCAAACTTTCTTCTTTACAGGAACAAACTTAATGAACAACAGTGAGCTAAGGATTGTGATGGGGGTGAAGACTGGGATTGGGAAGAGTCCTTCTGGAAACACCATTTTGGGTCGACCGTGCTTTCGATCTAAATGCAGCGCCAAATCCATGACTGTGAACTGCTCCAAAGGCAGCAATGAGGTGGATGGACAGCAGGTTGCTGTTATTGACACTCCAGGTCTGTTTGATACCAGGTTTGGACAAGATAAAACAACCAAAGACGTGGGTCAGTGCATCTGTTATGCTGCTCCTGGACCCCATATCTTCCTGGTGGTCATTGCAGTGGGCAGATTCACAGAAGAGGAAATAAAATCAGTGCAAATGATTCAAGAGATCTTTGGAGAGGCTGCAAATAGATTCAGCACGGTTCTCTTTACTCGTGGAGACGACCTTGAATGCAACATTGAAGAGTACTTGTTTGAAAGCCCAGAACTGCAGGATCTGGTGTCCAGATGTAACGGTCAATGTCATGTCTTCAACAACAAGCTGGAGAATAAGAAACCTCAGGTCACTGAGCTGCTCCAGAAGATCAGGAACATTGTTGAAAGGAATGGAGGAAGTCACTACACCAATGAGATGTTCCAAGAGGCTGAAAGGGCACTTGAAGAGAAGAAACAACGCATCCTGAAGGAGAAAGAAGAGGAATTACGTAAAGAGAAAGAAGAACTGGAGAGAAAAATACAAGAAAAGTATCACAAAGAGATGCAGAAAATTAATGAACAAATCCAGGCTGAGAGAGAGCGAGAGAAGAAGGAGAGAGAGGAGGAGAGGAGGATACTGAAGGAGGAGATGAATGAGGAAAGAAAGAGGGAAAGGAGAGAGGCAGAAAGAAAGGAAAGAGAGAGGGAGTTAGAAACCAACTGAGGGAAAATCAGGAAAGAGAACTTCAACAAGAAAGGTTCAGGCTGAAGTCCAGGCATGAATCCATGGCCAGAAATGAAGCCGAAGAACCTGACCTTATCTATCATCTGGCACATGTTGGAATGCACATTGTCAAAGGATGTGAGATAATGTAAGGTTAAAAGTTGTCATCTAGCAGTTGTTACAGATATTAAGATGACTGCAGAAATACTAAAAACAAAAACAAAGACTAACTGGATGTTTCTTAAAGGAGTAACATAAACAACACAAACCTAATAAGCATTTACATTTTCTTTATTGACCTGATAAATGAATTAGAGCTCTAGGTAGAGTGATGTAGGTTCCTTGTGACTTTAGTATGTCACAAATTGTATACAAATTATATTTGCAAATGGTTAGATGCTTAATATGTTAAATAAAACTATTTGCACGTGAATTTAGGCATTACTGGTATGAGTTTCTGATTTCCAGTTGTCTCTGAATGAATCATTTTATTTCTCAGTAAATAAGATAAAACAGTAATTATGCCTCTTATGTCCTTTCTTTCTATTTATATTACCTGTAATAGTTTCATTTTCTGACTTTGCTTTGTGATAATTGCCAGGGAGTTTGTTCACTGATTTATTCTAATCGAGATCTGTTGTGTCATCCTGTGCTGAGCTGAGTGCTGAGGACAAATCTTTATCTTAGCAGTAAATACTGCTGCATTGTGGGAAAATATTTCAAGGGTCTTTATTATTTAATTAACATTATCCATTTAATCTTATTCATATTTCAATCAGACCTTATTAGCTGACCTTCCCTTTGTTATAGCGATCTGAGCTTGAAGCAAGGCTGTGCACTTAAGTGGTTGTTCTATGATTTATTAGACGGTCTATTTATAGAGCAGAAATTCACCGCAAATGTCACTTCAAAGAACTTTACAAAGTAAATAAAGTCCTACTTTAAGCCAATCATGTGGAATCTAGTTGGGTTATTTTAGATTCATTCTTGGACATTACAATTATTATAGTCAGATTTAAATCCAATTTTGTATAGTCTGCTACTTTAAACTTCTTCAACAAACATCTGAGGTCTTCAGATGTTGAGCTGCATTCATGCTGAGATCAAGTTATGTGGTCCCTGTTTACTAGTAAGGTGACCTCTGAATGCAGGTGGTTGTAACTTGGTTTATTTAGGAATATTAGAGTGAAGGTGACTGAATAAAAATGTCTGTCACACTTTTTCTCAAAAATATTAAAAAAAACATGCAATATATTTCTTCCATGTCACAGTCAGAATTATGTGCTTTTTTGTGTGGGTCTATCAAACAAAAATATTCATCAAACACATTTTGGTTTGTTGGTGTGACAGATTTTTGTTTTTTTAAGTTCAAATGGAATAAATGCTATTGTGAGGCACTCTAACTGCACAAAGTTTGGTGTGTTTTGGATTTAGTTGATCCAGAATGACTTAACCAACCATAACTAGCTTCAGTTTGGAGTTTCTCAGTTTCAGAGAAAAAAATGTTGATGGATTCATTCTTGACCATTACTATCATGCATGCTAAGTTAAAGAGGAATACTAGCTCTATCCAATGAAATGACAGATTCACTGAGGTGGTTGTTGGTCCAGATGGAGGGGCAGGGCATGTCTTAGATGATCGTCACTCCAGCTGCTATTTCAAACCGTCGGCCTGCTCTAACTAGAGTAAGAATGGCAGCCCAGTTGTTTCCTTCCTAGAACCATTGTTGGCTCCTCACTACGGACTGACCTTACCCTAAAAGTCAGGTTCTACTTTTGCTCCTGCACGGAAAAGTGCCCGCAACGATGTCCGAGACTGATAAAGTCAAACACCTTTCGACTTGCACACATTACCTCATTTTATATTCACTACACTGGCTTCCTGTTCATTTTAGAATTGATTTGAAACTGTAACTTTGCTTTTATATCTCTTAACTGCCTTGCTTTTTCTTATTTATCTGAACTTTTAAGTGTTTGTGTGTATGGCAGGTCCTTGAGGTCATCCAGTCAGCTTGTATTGGATGTTCCATGTTTTTGCTGGTGGTACTCACGCTCTGGAACCAGCTTCCTTTGGATCTTTGTGCCATTACTGAATTGGGCCTGTTTTAAAAGCAAATTTAAGACACATTCTTTCAGGAATACTTTTATTGTGTTTAGCATATTCCTTTGTAACATTTTGTTTTATGTTTTTTAGTGTTAGGTTTTATTGTTATGCGCTTTGGTCCTCATAAGTTGATGTTGTAAAGCGTGTTATAAAACCGTAAAAGGTCATTTCAAGGTGTTCCTGGTTATAAGCTGTTGAATCATGAGGGGTACTATCCTTTTTTCTTTACTATAATTGGTTTATAGCAGTTTATAGAGTTTTCAGTTAAATATATAAAGAAAGTTGTTGAACTCTTGTCAACAGCAGTAATGTCCACAAATATAGGTGACTTGCAGTAATTCAGACTAAAACATAAATATAAAACAAATATATTTCCTGTTATATAAGCTTGATGATCATTCCAGATTTAAAATCACCCCTGCAAGTCTGAGGTGAAATTAAAGCACCAGTTTCAGCTTCCCTGCATAGTTATGTGTTTGCCACGTGTCAGCAGGGACACTCTGCAGTGGAAGCTTTACACAAAGTCCAGACAGGATTCTGGATCCTTTCCACTCTTCCCTCAGACTGCTGCAGGGTGTGTTCAAAGGCAGAGAGTAGAAAGGTCCAAAACAAATGAAAACGTTCAAAGTTTTAGACTATTTTGTTAAAGAAGCCATTAAACTTCTGAATCATTCTGGCATAAAAAAGTCAACTCAGAACTTAGCAAAGAAATAATATTAAAATTGAATATTTCAGCACTTTACAGCAACTTTCAACAGATATAATGTGTTCAGTTTTTTGCTCAGATCTATGAAAAATACTAAAGACAGTGGTTTGGTGAACACAGTAATATTTTATAACCAAAAAGATGATTACTGAATCGCTTTTAACTTCAAATTTGACAAAGAGTTGATTAGATGAAGAATGATGCATTGCTAAGGTCCGTTCTCAGGCCTTTGCTGGATTTTTTCCATGTTTAACTTGTAAAATTAACTACTAATAACCTAAGTGGTCCAAAACCTTTTTGGACATTTTGTGGTCTAAAAACAACTTCTAAAAACACTTTATAGAACATAAGAAAATCTAGATCTGTAGAAGCAAAATAAAGAGGACTGGAGAGTATTTTTAAAATATTGGCAGTGTTGTACATTTGGCACACGTCTATAAAGCTAAAATGGACGTTAACCCTCAATAATAGGGTTGATAACACCTTAAATGTTTTGTTTTATTTTCCAAATAGGGACATCAAGTATGATTTTCAGGATATATTTTATGCAAACCTGAAGAACAAAAACCAACTTTTTTAGACTAGGAGATAAACAGTTTATGCAACAGACGAGTCAGTGCTTATTTCTTCTCCATCCTCCTTTATGAAAGCTGCTGAAGGATTATGTAATAGCTGCTCTGCACCGTCCCACCCTGTCTGCACCTGGCTCATAGTCCTGGCTCTGCCCAGCACGCTGCCTCCACGTGAGAGGACTGGAGCCAGATGGGACGCCTCGGCACGCCATCCCTCCAGGCTCCAGAGGTTGGACTGTTGTTCCCCCCGCACACAACGTTTCCAGTACTTTTCCTCTGTAAAGGGGGATGGAAGGGGAGGGTGTGAGGGAGACGGATAAATGTGTGAGCATCCACGTTGGAGAAGCCACATTCAACAGGTTCCAGGATGGAGTTCAGAGGAGTTTCTGTTCTGCTGGGCGTCCTGCTACTCATCCACTGCTCACTTCAGCAGACTCCAACAAGGAAGAAGCCAGTAAAGAAAGGTAGATGGAGATGACGTAACCTGTATGATGAAAGCCAGATTGCTTTATCATTTTACTGTCTATTGATTTTCCAAGGTGCACAGAGATGTTGAAGTTTTATGTAGATTGTGCTTTGTGTATAAAATCAGATACATCGAGAGATGCTGTCGTGACGGAGCTGCAGAAACAGATTGATGACATCGTTCAGGAGCTCAACCTCCTGAAGGAACAACAAGCTCTGCAAACAGGTGAACTCAACCTCGAAAACTGTTTATTTGCAAAGGATACTCAGAATATTGCTTTTTAAAAGGTGTTACAAATCAAAAAGCCTCTAATTTTATTATCTCAAATTGATTTTGGCTTCATATTTATTTAGGTGGAGCACATTTTACATGCACATATAATTTAACCTTGCACTGTGCACTTCTTAGACATTTTTTGTTATTCTTGCAGTAGTTGTCCTATTATCATTAAATTGGACATACAGTACTATACAGTACTGTACAGTACACTACATATTCAGTTTAGTATTAAAATGTTTGAAGTAACAATAACTGTGAAGTTCTGAGTGTAAATAACAGAAATATACCAGTTACTTTACAATTTGAATTTTGGTTTTCTTGAAACACATTACAATATTAGGTGCTTCAAGTCTATAAAACTACTATAAATCATTGTTACCGAGCTGAAGTTAATGTTCCACTATAATATTTCTCAATAAGTTGTCACATTAGGATAACTACGGAATCCAATGCCAGCTTTTAGAAGTCCATAACATTTTATTATGCCATTTTTAATCCTTCCAACGCTAGATTTTGGTTCCTGAATATATTAAAACCATTATTGACAATAAGTTTATTTTTCTATTTCCCAGCTAAACACCTCTTTATGTAGTAATACATCCCTTTTGAATTTACACTTAACTGTATACTCACTATTAATGGGGGAAAATGTTCATTTATATAAGAATAAGAAAATAGAATAAGGTGAGAGATCTGGAGAGGCTGCTCCTCCTTCACCAGCCACACAGAGGTTTTCTAAACACCTTTTTGATTTTTTTAAAGGTTTTTCCTTTCAAATTCTTTCGAGGTTTAGAGGTAGTGATTCATACTTTTTAGGTTGACCTCTATCTGAGGTCGATTGTCATTCAGAGCACACAGTGTGTAATCAGCCTGGAGCCAATAGTCTGAGGTATGCTTATCCTTAATATAAGAAACAGCCTGAAATCTTCATCTGGACAACACCTGGCTCACAAATGTGTTATTTGTTGCTCAGAACACAAAGGATGCGTTGTTAAATGTGTTGTTTCCTAAGTGGAAAAATGTTACGGACTCATCTATCTATCTATCTATCTATCTATCTATCTATCTATCTATCTATCTATCTATCTTTGTCTTCCCTCACAGTGTGTTTAAAAGGTGTTAAGATCCACGGAAAGTGTTTCTTGGCTGACTCTCTGAAGAAACGTTACCACACTGCCAGTGAGGACTGCAACGCCCTGGGCGGCGTCCTCGGTACGCCCACCTCCAGCGAAGAGAACGACCAGCTCAGGGACTACATCCGTCAGAGTGTCGGCCTGAATGAGCAAGTCTGGCTTGGGGTCAATGATTTGACATCAGAAGGCCAGTGGATGGACCCAGCCGGCTTTAGCATCACATACAACAACTGGGATTCGTCCAACCTCAGATCTCCTGAGCCGGATGGCGGCAAGTCTCAGAACTGTGCCGTCCTGTCATCGTCCAACGGGAAATGGCTTGACGAGAACTGTCGTGAGGAGATGCCCTCAGTCTGTCAGTTCAACATAGTTTGATCCCATCTATCTCATCATGGACTCTGCACTTTGTTAGAGCTGCTTTATATGTGCACTCTTCCTGCTGCCTGCTAATCTAAAGAGAAATTCCAACCAGTGATTTTCAGCTGCATCCAGACCAAAATGAGATGTAGAGGTTACAGTACCATAAGGTTTTGTTTTGGACAAAAGTGATGTGCTGGTATGTCATTTGCAGCATTCCAAGTGGTTGCAATAAAACCAGGAGGGACACAGTCCACTCTATGTAAAAAAACAACTAAAAAACTAAATGCAGATACTTTTCTGTGTTTAGAAAAATTTAATATAAAATCTAAGGGTGTTTATTTAATACACAACTAATTATAAAATACCCGTAATGGTGCTGGCACCTTTCCTAAACATAAAACATGAGTTAAATATTGCATTTTTTCCTCATTCAAACACTGAAGCAGGTTTATGTCTGCTGGTCTAAACTTTGCTGCATTTAATGAAAAGACGCGGGTTACTTTAATGTACTACTTCTTTATTCTTCTATAATGTCTCGTGTGATGTTTCCTGTAAACTTACTTTCAATAAACTTTGAATATCAGTTTCTGAATTTGTTGAAATAAAAAGATCACTAAAGTGGAAATAAACAAGCAGCTGAAAAAATCCTGACATGTATGAACATAGAAAAGTCCCTGAAGTGTGATTCAGACAAATAAAAATCTGGCATCTTCGGGTTTTTTCCGTAGTTTCCCCTGGCTGCCATTCTTTCACACCCTCTTCCTTACAGTTTTCCATGGCTCCAAGCTTCTGTGGTTGAAACCATTTCTAAAATCCAGAATGAAAAAGTCTCAATCCAGAACCAAATCTAATTGCTTTACTAAGTAGTCACCTTAAGTTATAGATCATGTTAGAGTTTTGGCAAATAAATCAGCATTTTCATAAAAACTGTGTCTTTCCTCACCACATGAATACGTGAGGTTGAAATTTTCATTGCAACCAGTTTCTAAAGGAAAATATATATATTTCCCGTTATAAAAAACCCATTCCTATGTGGACCAGACCCACAACAAAACTGTATTATTCAGCTTAAAGTGGATATTATCTAAACGACTTGCTAAACTGATGAATTCATTGTTGAATTTCAATGCTAACCAAAGAGATACAGCATGCTGCCTAAAGAAAGGGAAAATGTAGCAATTATCAAGTAGCAGTTTATATTCTAAAGGGCAAATTTACACGCTCTGGGGCAGACAAATCAAGTGCAACCTTGAGTGTTCTTGGAAAATCAAAGAAACCACCCTCAATTCAAACATGGCTGTTGTGCATACACTATGAAGTGAGAATTCCAGTAACGAATCAGTTTATTTGGACATTTAAAGTTTTGCATGATCAATGAGTGGCATGTATAGTGGTTTATAATGTCTGCAAGTTAAAATATTACCTATGTGTTGGTATGCATGAAGAAATATATTCATTGTTATTACCAACAGTAGTAGGCCAAGTCACTGAGAAGTGCTGGTCCTGTCATCCCTTAGCAATTTTGAACTTTCCCAGCTTAAGTTATTTAGTAATCCTTTGGGTAAGAAAGTGGAGCTGCAACCGCATGTCCTATTGTACCTGCTTTGACGAACAATGATTCGAAAGTACTTGCCCATGATATCTTCTTAAAATCTAACGTTTTTACGGTATGTATAAACCCTCCCCAAAGGGGGTCTGAACTACATTAATTGTGCAGTATAAATTATTCAGTAAAACAATACAGATTTAAATAAATTATGTTGGGTTTTAAGCAATTATATTACTATTTTCATTTGTACAACACCAAAAAATACTCAACTACAAAGAGGGAAAAATAAGGATGGGCAATGGTAAACGGTGGTAAGAAACTAGAGCACAGTTTCTTTAGGTGTTGCGTCCCTCCTGGATTCTACTAGCAAATCCAGGAGTAAACTGTAAACAACATCTAATCCCCATTAGGTATTGATTTCCAGAAGCAGTGACTTCTTAACTTAATTATGCGCTTTGGATTTAGATTTTTTTTGGACACATTTTGTTAGTGATAAACAGCCACAATAACAAATAAATGGTTGATTGGTAAAGTTCCTGGTTACTGTGTTTATGAAAAAAAAAAAAAAAACATAATCTGAAGGATAAAGATAACTTTGCACACCACATCGAAAACTAGAACTGTAGCAATAAAGGCATCTTGAAGAAAATGCATCGAACATTACTGAAACTTAGTATTCAACAGTATAGTTTGCAACAGTTTATTTTATCTTAAAAAATAACAAGACATGAAGGGGCATTTTTCCAACAAAAATGTACTCTGCACCTTATTGCTTATAAAAACCTTCGGAAAAACTTCCCTAATTTTACCAAAAAGAAAAACAAAATCAAACTGAGTTGTTTTTGCCATCTGAAATGGAAAACAGACTTAAAAATAAAAAATAAGCGGAAACATTTTTTTTTGTAAAACTAAAAAGAATGCCTCAAAGGGGGGCAACAAAAAGACTGCAGAGAGATCTACTGGCAAAAAACAATATTTAGAGCAATGTTCATGAATTATTCCTAACTAAGTACTCTATAGTTTTTATTTTAGGTCAGATGTGTTATATTCTCTCCCCGAAAATCAGTAACGGTACATTAGTTTGTCTCCCTCTTTATTCATATTCATTTTAAAATGTCAAAAGAAAAAACTCAAACAAGTGTAGAAAAAGTTTTTAGAATTATATTTGTTGTTTCCCTTCAAAATAAGCAAAAAACAACGCTTTCAAAATTTTTTAAATAGTCCGAGGTCACATTTTTTTAATTTTATGGTCCAAGTACACAATAAAGCCTTTTGCAACTCCTAGAAAGAGTGCATCTAATTCCCAAAACCATTCCAGTGGAAACGAGGCTCATAGTTTTAATCCTTAGACCCTTTCAGAGATGTTGAAGGGCATGTTAAAAGGCATCAGACTCCCTGAGTTTGATATAAACTTTAGACCCTTAAAAGAATTTAGTAAAACTAGTCAGACAAGATAAGAGTCCTTTCATGCTACAAGCTCTCCTCCAGTATTGGTGGCTCAGGGTCCATATCACAGGCAGAGAGACGGATCGTGTTTATCTCTCCCGTGCCTTTGAATGTGTAGAGTTCATTATGCACCATCCTGCGATCCTGAAAGCCGAGGCTGTCCTGCCGATTGATGGGAGTGCGCGGACAGGATGGGATGAAAGTCTCTGAGGGGTCCAGAAAGGTTTGGTACGGCCCCTTCTCAGGTTCCTTTATTACCGGCAGCGGCCCATCGGTGGGACCTGTAAAAGTTTGATAGGAGTCCACCTGCATCCTGTTTGGATCTTCTATGCTGTCGTTGTAAGTGGAGCCACTCAGGAGGTGGCCGTAGACCATGGTTTCGTCTATTTGGTCGTAGATGTGGGAGTCGTTGTCAGCCCGGGTTTTGGTGAAGTGCTTGTCATTTGGACGGAAGATATTTCCCTTGCCCATGTAGATTGAAGATTCTCTGGTGATTCTTGCCTTCTTTTTCCTGTAGAACAAGATAAAGACAAACATGAATATTATATAAACAAGTACTTCTTTAATCTATCACCTTGTTAAAAATATATCATCTTTAAATAAGAAGTTTTAATTCCTCTATTTATATTATACTTTTCAACTGACTTGAGAAAAGAAACAAAAGGTACAAGGCTGTGAAACGGTATTTGCTCATTTGTTTCTTAAACGTTCTATTTCAAAGCAAACTTTAATATTAGACAAATCTAACCTGAATAGACGCAAAAATTTGCTTTCAAAAGATGTTTTCGTTAAGGGAAATAACAGAAATCCAAACCAATGGAACCCAATCTAAAAATGTACTCATCCTCAATTTTGAAGTTGAAGCCACAGTATTTGGTAAACTTTTATAGTTACTCTCAAGTCTGATTACAGAATTACCGGTGGGATAATAGAATTATTTAAAGAAAACCTCTCTGACAACATAAAGTAGGTTAAACAATCTCAAAAAGTAACACATCATTCCCCAATCGAAAGAGTTTCAAAAAGAGATTAGAAACAAAGTTGTTTACATCGTTAATAAGGTTTACAAATTTGTTTCTACAGCTGTTAGACACAGTGGGAGCCATTAACCATAAATGGAGAAAACGTGGAATAGTAGAGAATACCATTAGGAGTGGCCGCCCTCCCTAAATTACATGCGGGTCAACGAGTTCACTTGTCTTATAGTCAGAGTTTCTGACTCAGCAACAAGAAAGAGACTGGGCAGAACTGGCCTTAATGAAAGATGTTGTAAGGACAGAACAACTCTTGACCAAAATGAACAAAGACTGCTTTCACATTACCAAAAAGGCATCTTGACAATCCTAAAGACTATTTTCTAAATGGTCTGTGTCCTGTAACATTTGTTGTAAAACAATCAAATATGGTGGTGGCAGTATGATGGTCTGGGGCTGCTTTGCTTCTTGAAACTATTGTTATAGACCAGGGGTGTTGCAACTCCAGTCCTCAAGGGCTGCTGTCCTGCAACCTTTATAAGAGTCTCTGTTTCAACACAACTGAGTAAAATAATGAGGCAGGAGTGTGTTTGACTGCATGCTGAGGAGATTATTCAGCCATTTAATTCAGGTGTGTTGGACCAGGGACATCTAAAGATTGCAGGTCACCACCCCTCGAGGACTTGAGTTGCACACCCCTGTTATAGACGCAAGAACTGAAATCTGTGTCTTCATGAGTTGCAAGAAAATTAACAGCCATGAAAATTGACAGAAATTAAACGAATCACTGTTTTTAATTAAGTTACTGAAATAGTCCAACTTTTTGGTGATGTTCTAATTTTCTGAGATGCACCCCCTGTATATGTGTGTATAATGAAACTAGGGTAGGCTTATGCAAATGCAATAGGGGTAACAGAAGGACATGGGATTAAGAGGAGCAACGCTTCTGAATTTTACTTTTATTTCAGCCTCAAACAATAAATATAGAATCTAGGGAGGAAAAAATGTGTCTTAACGACAACTAAATCCTGCTTACCTGAATGCAATACATACACCAGCCAGTACTATTAGCAGAACCAGAAGAGACCCAAATAAACCAAGAAGGATGGCTAACAGATCTGTTGAGTAAAAACAAACAAAACTTGAATGTAAGTCTTTGAACACAGGAATACTTGTAACAATGGCCAGAGTGATTGCCTACTGGTCTTTTTCTTAAGAACAATCATGGTCCTGGCACCAAAGTGCTTCTCGTCTGGATTGCAGTTGGACATGTTCAGGTAGAAGCTCTGCGGGACCCACAGGTTCTCCA